>JAJOOD010003497.1:0-20438 GCA_029582525.1 Solanum tacnaense
GGACTCATTTAGGGCTATATTTTAATAGAAATTGTGTCCTCAAATGCTTATTTTATCTCCATATCTGATGAAAACCCTTAAGTTTCAGGTATTTGAAGATTGAAGGAAAGCATGGACACTACTTCATAAAAAGGAATGAAAAGACTGAAAAGAACGAGAAAATGAAGGCCTGAAGATCGCCGAGTCCACTAGGCGAATCGCCGAAGGGTCTCACTTTGCCTTTTGTTCCAGAGTGCTGAGCCTGATGGAAAGGATCAAGTCGGCGGAACAAGAGAGCAGTTGGCGCATCGCCGAGAAGTTCTGCGAAGCAGTACTATATCACCCAATGACCCAGAGCACGATGATGCCGAAGGATGGTGCAAGACGGCGATGAACTACACCAAAGGGAGAATCGCCGAGTTGATCAGCGATTCCGACTAATGTCGCCGAATGATCCATCGCAGTACAAATTTCTGAAAACTATAAATACTCATTGAGAGTTATAGATTTTATAATCATTAGACAGTATCAGATTCTTAATATAATTTTTAGTACTTTTATTTTTGCTCTGAGTTTGGAGAGGGTTTTGAAAACTTAAAGAAGAAGAGGGTTTCATCTCCAAGGATTTGGACTTGGGTCTCTTGGATTCTTCACTCTTGGCCTGTAACAAGACTTAAATCTTCATACCCATTTGAATGCAATCTCATTTAGGTATAAATTTCTATCTCTTGATGTGTGGCTAAAATCCCCCATTCTTGGGGTGTGATTTAGCAAATATGTGTTAAGATTATTGTTGGGTTTTGCTTGCTGATAAGTTACATGTATTTTACTGGTGATTTCACATAGTGGTTGTGGTTTAATTTAATGGGTTTGTAGTTGCAAATATAAAACCACACATGTGTTTTCGGCTGGCTCGAGAGAGAGGTCGCGAAACCAAGACCGCTAGACTGATGGCCTAAGGAGTGGGTCGACATGAGGTTCAGCCTGAGAGGGTGAGCCCTAGTCCCATATCCTAACACTTAGATCGAGAGAGTGAGTGGGGTACGACGTAGGCTGGCCTTCATGCGGCAAATGGGTGTCTGAGAGGAACCTATTTGAAACGGGGTAAGTTGCCCGAGAGGGAACTTATTTCCATCTAAAGCTTAGCTTAGTCACTATTTACTTGCAAATATCCTATCGAAAGCATGTACTCAACGATTTAAATCAATATATATTGCGGTCACATCCCAAGAATTCCCTCAAATTTCAAGATTTCTTTGTTATTTTTACTATTTTGGCTATATTTGTAAGAAAACCCCCAAATCGATTGGAACTCGACCCCAACCCTTGGTTGGGTTATTATACTATTGCACGATCGTAGACACTTGCATTGGAAGATCTATCATTGATTATGCAAACATCAAAGCTAAACAATGGATAATTGGTAAATGGGAATACCCAACTAGTTTGAATGTATAAAACATACTAAGAGTTTAATAACACTGAAAGTTCAAACTTAATAAGTCAAGGTAATACTATTATTATTTCTGAAAAAGCCTCTAACTGAGTTGAGTTGCTGGGACATGCCCACCAACTAACTCTAACAAAGTTGAAAACTAAATAAAAAGACAAATGAAAACATATCTATTTTCCTCAAAATATGAAGACTCACCACTGAAGCTGTTGAGTGCGGACCGAGAATTGATCTAAGCGCGATCTGGATGCTGAGTACCTGAACCTACATCATAAAAGGATGTAGCGCAGAGTATGCATCAGTACTTTGAATGTACTGAGTATGCAAGATATAGATACTAAGCTGAACAAATATATATAAGTTGAAATAAGGCATAATTGAGCAATACTGTAAAGTGTAAACTGAGCAAGAATGTAAATACTGAAAGGATAACTGAATGCAATGACCAAGTGCTAATCATGAACATGACATGCTAAACTGAATACTGAAGTATATACTAAAAACCTAGTCAAATGCACTAAGAGTCTGACTGTGGGAGCTACTATTAACCGACATAAAACCATGTGAGCTCAATGTGGAGTCCAATGTATACGCCCCATCGAGAGGACTCAATATACCTTGCCAGTGGTAAAAAGGCATGAATGGCGTGATTACTAAATTTGATACCTAACAAAGAGAATTATACTCCTACGTGGGCACGTAGTTGGGGAACTAAGAGGGTACACTTAACCCTAGTCCAACTCGGTTCTAAGTCTACTCCCAACTGAACATGTATATGACTGTAATTTAACTGAAATGCTGACATATTGAATAGCTCAAACTACTGACATGCAAATCTGGGAATGCAACACTTATATACTGATAATGTAACATTCGAAACTAGAGCATTATTATCCGGTTAACTGACCTAGCAAGTGTATTTCATGAATTAAGAGAATCTAGACAACTAGGGTTCTGAGTTTCATGCAAGGAACTAAACAAACTTTCCAAGAAACATGCTATTTCGATTTAGGATACTACAACAACTAAATCACAGTAAATATCCAAGGTTTTAGAAACCTTAAGTCTAAACAAGATATAGATAATCAAGGAACTGACTGAATTCTAGGGACCTAGTGGATGAAAGGAACCCATTAATGAAATCTCACATACCCGGTGACAAAATTCATATATAAATCCTTCAATTTCAGGTCTGAAACTTGAAGAACACTACTATTTGTTCTTGGGAGGTTTGGTCGACTTTTTCCTCTTCTTTTTACTCCAAGTTTGGATATTTTTTGGAGAATGAGGGTTCTGGGTAAGTCTGACTAAGATATTAGGCTTACACTAAGTAAAACGAAGTTGTTTTTGCATTAAGCGACATAGTTGAAGGGCCCCAACCAATAGGAAAAAGACCTAAACGACCCTAACTTAAAAGCTAACGAAGGCCATCCACGGAGGGACCTACAGACCGTCGTTTGGACTAGCAACAGTTGTTCGTGTTCATGGTTCGCGGCCTGCCTGACAGGGGTTCACTAAAACAACCATAACTTTTTGCTCGGAACTGGGATTTTAGCAAACTCGGTGGCGTTGGAAATATGATTCAATTATCTTTAATTTGATATGTAATGGGCCACCTAATTCATTTTGTGCTAAAATATATGACCGTTTGAAGTTGACCCAATAGCCAATTCCCTCCAATTGGCTGTTGACCCTTACCTACGGTCCGTAGGTCCAACCACAGACTTTACTGGTCGAGCGTGGGTGGTATCAGAGACCATCGACATTTGGGCCTTAACAACTGAACCCCACATATGGTCCGTGGTTCTACCTATGGTTCGTGGGTGGTTCCGTCAGTACTGGCATCGGTTTTATTGAAAACTAGGATTTTCTTTATTTTGAGGTCTGAGTTGTTACATAGTAAACATGATGTTTGAACATTTTGAATCTATACAGAATCTTGATGCAATGACCAAGTAAAATAACATGAAGCTGAGCTATAGTGATATGAAATACATAAGTACAAGGTCTTGCATTAATTAAAAATCTGATTGTGGGGATGCCAAAACCGATATAAACCATCTGATCTACTATAGGGAGTTTATTGTACTGCCCACAACAAAAAGAGGGTGTCCAATACTTGAAATTGTTAAAGACCTCATAACAGAGCTAAGGTGGATCCACTAACTAATATCTTTATGAGATAAATCCTAAGGTGGCCCGTAGTTCTAGAACTAGAGATTTCTAATAATGGTCCATGAAAGATGACCTGAAACTCATGTCCAAAGTCTGCTCGATGTTAAGTATTACTCCGAACAGAAACATGCATAATATGAAAACAGTATAATCTAATAATACTGATAACATATACATACTGGGTAGCTAATAAATTATGAAACTGAAATCATTCTGAGAGACACTTTATATGAAAGCATCTTATATCATGATATATCAAAATAATCTGGAAGATTCTTTATCTAATCATCTAATATACGCATCGAAAATAGCATAATTTTGAGTCATGATAATATCTACATGCTATAGGTTCATGAAATTATCATTAGAATCATGGAATTATACGTGGAATTATGTAATTCATAAGTAAACTATGCAATTATGGACTGATCATGAAGTAAAACTAATTTACATTAAAACCCATAAAGATCATAGAAAGTTATAGCTTGTAGGAATCATAAATTTGAGAAATTGCGGATTTCTTGGAACTCACTAGTTGAAGGGATATCCATTGATGAAACCCCACATACCTGGAGTAAAACCCCAGCTTGAATTCCTTAAGTGGAGTTTTGAAGTTTGAAACCCTAGTTATTGTTTAGGCGGAAAAGGCCTAAAATACCCTCGAAGTATTGGAATCCATCCACCTATTAGCTCCAAAATACCCTTGTCATCCACCTATGGGTTCAAAATTGACCACTTATTTAACAGTTTTAAATTTAAACTATTTGAATATATTTTTTAAATACGTGGCGCTCAACTATTGGTTATAATTTAATTAATTAATATAATTTATAAACCCACCCATTGCCCACCCATTACTATTCAAAACCACACCAAACCCAAACCAATTAATAAACTTCCCCCAAATACACCTATAAACAAAACAATGAACCCTATTTTTCGGTGAACCCCTTTGTGATATGGCCATGGATAACCAAAATTGAGGAACACAATGTCCTTGTTTTTGTTGTTAGCCTTTTCTTACTATTTCTCCTAGCTAATGTTAATGTTGTAAAAGCTGCAGACTCTTATACATTATTTGTAAGCCTCGGTTAGTTTCGTCTTATTTCCTTCCAATTAGACACCAGGTGCTTTAGCATTCTGACATAAATTGTTTGATTTGCAAACAAATGTTCTACAAGAAGGCGAAGAAAACCAATTCATGCGGTACAATTTTATAGACTGTTTTCTGAAGATGAAAGGAGGCGATTCAATCACGGACAAACTTGTGTCTTATGTTGCCAATGAAGTATCAGAAAATTGTTTGTTTATATCATCTATGATATTCTGTAAGCTTGAATTCTTTTGGTTCTCTATTGTAATATGATCTTAGATGAAGGGAAAGAGTCTAGCCTCAGATTGATAATATTGTTTGAAAGTTGTTTGAGCGTTGGAAAGGAAGGGTTCAGGGTTTTGTTTAATAAGTGGATTTGGGGTGGGTTTATTAATTGGGTCGGGTTTAATTAGTAATGGGTAGGTATATAAATTAATTAAATTATAACCAATAGTTGAGCGCCACGTATTTTAAAAAAATAGTTTAAATTTAAAACTGTTAAATAAGTGATCAGTTTTGGACCCAAAGGTGGATGACAAGGGTATTTTGGAGCCAATAGGTGGATAGATGGTAGTTTTGTACCATTTCCAATACTTTGAGGGGATTTTAGGCCCTTTTCCGTCGTTAGGAGAGAGAACTTGAGAGAAGAAATCTAATTTGGGTAGGTCATGAGTGAATTAGGAGTTTTGGGTTGATAAATTCCCCTAATCCCACTTAGAATAGGTTAAAATGACATAGTATAGGACTTAAAATATTGGGAATAGACCCAAATACCATAGATATAAAAACTGACGGAGGCCTTTCACAGACCGTATAACAATTTATGATTCGTGAATTCACCCGTAAATCACAGCAAGTCCTCATTTATGATAATAATGTCTACGGACCTTTCTAATACTCGTGGACACTTTTATGGTCCATCAAAGGACTCATGGAAGTTGAGTTAAACTAATTGCTGAGGGTCGACTCTACGGACCCTTCTAGAGTCTATGGATCATTACATAGCCCGTTTAAGTGCCCATGAAAGTCAAGAAATTCTGGGCTATGGTGTCTTAGTTTACGGATCAATATAAGGTCCTTGAAAGCTTTCACGGTCCATACACAAGTGTCACGCCCCGAAGCTACCCCCAGGACGCGGACACGGGACCTAGGATCACGAGTGACCCCAAGCTAACCCTGCTGGCATATCATAAACATACTTAAAGATAACTGAATTAAGAAAGTACTGTTCGGAAGCTTAAAGTATCATGTAAACTGAAAGGATGGGGAATACCCATTAATATCTGAATAAAAGAACTATGATTTCAATGACAACTGAAATATTAGACTCCAAAGCTAAAACTGAATATAACTATGTCTGAAATAAAGCCTCTAACTGATTAGAAATGCTGGGACATGCCCAAGGTAGATCTAGCAAAATTGAAACTAAAAACTAAAAGTAGAAAATATAAACATGTCAATCGTCCTCGAAGAATGAGGACTCACCACTGATGTTGCTGAACTGAAGATCGGAAATAGATTAATGCATGATCTGGAAGCTGAGGACCTGAACCTACATCACGAGAAAATGTAGCACATAGTATGCCTCAGTACTTGAAGGGTCCTGAGCATGCAAGATAGAATAAAGCTGAATAAAACACATAACTGAACAAAACATATAACTGAGCAATGACATGAGATAAGCATGATACTCTACTGAAAATACTGAACATGAACTAATTGAATGCAATGACCAAGTTTATAACATGTTGAAACTGAATACTGAACTGTAACTGATAACCTAGTCAACGCACTAGGATCTGATTGTGGGAGTTACTAATAACCGACATAAAACCACATGAGCTAAATGTGTAGTTCGATGTATACGCCCCATCGAGAGGACCCAATATACCCTTCCACAGGTATAGACGCATGACTGGCGTGATCACTAAATTAATGCCCACATAGAGGATTTATAGCCTACAGGGGCATGTAGTTCTGGGACTTGAGGGTAACTGACCCTAGTCCAACTCGGTATTCAACCTACTCCCAACTGAATATGTGAAATTTATAACATACTTAAGTGAACTGAATAGCTTAATAATCTGACATGAAAATTTGAAAATGCAACATGTATATCTAATAATGAAACATTCAAAAATGTATATCTGTTTATCTGCCCTAGCTAATGTAATTCATGAACTAAAAGAACTACATAACTAGGGTTCTGAATTTATGCATCAATCTAGGAAAAAACGATACTACTACATGATAATCTGATTATGAGCGTTAAAATAACTAATTCATAATAATCTGCAGAAATTCTACAAACCCTATGTCCAGATAATATGGAGGGAATAAAGAATCTGATTGAATTCTACGGACCTAATGGGTAAAAGGAACCCACTAGTGAAATCCCACATACATGGTGATGAATTTCACAGAGAAATCTTTAAATTTCGGGGTTGGAACTGACGAAACCTTGCTGCATTCTTAAACTAGGGACGGTAGACTTTTTCCCTTTGTTTTTCTCTAAGATCGATGAATTTTTGGTGAATGATTGATTAGGTTAGGTTCTAATTTAGTTTCTAGGCTAAAACTAACCAAAACCACGTAGTTTAGGGGTTAAACGATATAGTTTGGGGGTTCAATGCATAAGAAAAAGACCAAAGGACCCCGACTTAAAAGTTGTCGAGGGTCACCGACGGACCGTGGATGGACCGACGGTCCGTTCTGGTCGGCCGTCATTCGGCTTCAGAGATTAGATTCTGGGGCCATGATCCACAAATCAGGACCAAGGTCCGTGTCTTGACCTATGGTCCATGGGTCCGACCATGGGTCATTCCTTATAAGATTTAGTGTGAGGTTTCTGGAGAGGGTTGCAGGTGGCCATCCACGGACCCCACCTATGGTCTGTGGGTCACTCTATGGTCCATGGGTGGCAACCGTGGATTGCACCTGCAACTTCTGGAATCTGCATTCTTGTCTGTCTAGGATACGGGGTGTTACAACAAGTCTACGAAACTCATCTCCAATTTTCCAAATTGTGAGCTCTGGCCTACAAAACTCGTCCATGGCTACTGGTTCCTTTCTCGGTCCATGAAAAGTTGCATACAAACCTATTTATGCTGATTTCAGTTCTTCTAACTTCACATGGTCTAATTTGGGCTAAGGGAATTTTGTGGTGCCATAGTGAGCTAATGTCGTCCTACTTTGACTCATCTCCGTCTGTTTATATTTTTTTCTATTATTTTGTATTCAAGACAAGGTTGTACCTATTTTATTTATTTTGTGACTTTTACCCTTTTAGTAGCTTTGTACCTTTGCCCAGCCGGTCGTGGGATTGGATCTTGAACTATTGTTTATATTTATGTCATTTCCTTCTTTTTGAAGTAGTGGTTTACTTTTCTTGGAGAGTTCCTCTAATCGATAACCATCACTATGAGCCTAGTGTTGATACAATGTCTATCCAACATTTCCAAAGCCATCCTATATATTGCCGGAGTATAGGAAAAAGCCCTCAACCAGGATGGGTGAGGAGTCACCCGAACCAACGACACGATCCTACCAACGATGGCGATACAATTTATGGGGTTTGAGTTGTATTGAATCATACCCAAATCAGTGCTCAATACTACTCCCAAAACATGCAATAATTCTCATAATAATATCTATATTGAGTTAGTACTCAAAAGACCCTCTTTAGGGAAAACTGATCTTTACTTTACTGACTAAAACTTCTTCTAAAGCTGTTTATGCTCTTGTTAAACTAGCAATACATTTCTCAATACAAAATAGTGCATTTGGAACCATTAATGTTCCCTTAAAAACTCTTCTCAACTAATAACTTAAAATACTTGAACTTACTTTAATTCAGAAGTCAATGCATAAAAATAATTATACAAAAGCATTCAACAATTCAAAAACCAAAATACATGAAGTACTATAATCTCATTGATAAGAATCAAAATTCAATAACAAGGAATAAGGTCAATTTGAATTTTATGAAAACTTGGGTATAAACCCAAGATTTGACTCTTATTGACTAAATTTGAGAGGTAGACTATGACGACTAACTTAGTTAATCATTCTGAGTAGTCTTACATACCTTAGTGACCAATTGTGAAGATTTTTTGGAAGACGAACCCTAGCCTTGGTATTTCTTGATGATCTTGAGCGTAGGAATTTATAAGTGAATGTGAGGGTTTAACTATCAAAAAAAAGATTTCATACACATTTAGAGTCATTTAGATAACTCTCCAAGTGTTTTAAGGACAAAAGTACCCTCAAAATAATAAATAATAAGAGCTAGAAGACAAAATTTAATTCAAGCAAACAATGAGGTTCATTTTCTCTCCGAATTGCGGAGCATCTACAAGGTTAAGCATCTTTAGTAAATGAGTCATAACTTTTTACTCGATCTTAAATTGACGCAAATTTGACGGTGTTAGAAAGAAGACTCATAGACCATTAATTTGATAGGTTATGAGTCACCTAACTCTTCATACTTTAATAGATATGATCATTTGAAGCTAACTATTATTTGAACTCATGCGAAAACATAGCCGATAAAAATGATTTAAACTTGGCTTAGTATTAGAGGTCCCTTATGACCCTGAATCACTTTCGATATCCTTGCTATACTTGGTAAAGGACCTTAAAACATATTAGCAATTAGGACATCACCCGGTTCAAGCTCATATACCTATGACAAATGATTCAGATTCTAAAAGTAGAGTTGTGAGGTGTTACATAAGGATGAGAATAATATTTATTAAATAAGTTATTATTTATAATATGCATTAATATGAATAAATTAATATAAAGAAGGGCAAACTGTCTAATCATAATTAATTTATATTTATTCTTAATTGATTTAAAGAATGGTTACAATGAAAATCAAAATAAGCTTGGTAGACGTAATATTGTAAATCATGGGGAAATTCAGTATTATTGAACGAAACCTAAAGGAAAGACTCTAAAATTATATTTAAAAATAGGTTGGTTGACTCTGCAAAGTTCATATGCTCTATATTAATTGGAATAAAGGGATTAAATACATTCCAATAATTAAAAAGACACTTCCAATAATTTATTTATTGCTAATTACGTTAAAAATTGTAAATCAAAGTAAATATTAACTTAAAATAATTGAAAACTTATAACCAAATTATAATTTCATTGTTTCTCAAAATTCAATTTATATCACACAAATTATAATAGACACAATAATATGAATTGGGCCTGTGCAGACACAAATTTCATAGAGGAGTTTTTTCTATTTTTTTGAGTCAAACAATGGGCCGATTCCAAATCCATTTTCTTTTCTTTGAATTAAAACCAAACAAAAAAACCCTAGACAATAACTTTCCAAATTATTAGGTCATGATTGTTTCTCCAAATTCAATTTATATCACACAAATTATAATAAATACAGTAATGTCTATTGGGCTTGTGCAGACACAAGTTTCATATAAGAGTTTTTTTCTATTTTGTTTGAGTCAAGCAATGGGCCAATTCCAAATCCATATCCTTTTCTTTAAAAGAAAACCAAACAAAAAACCCTATAAAAATAACTTTCCAAATTATTAGGTCAAGAAAAGGGAAAGAATGGGTCATAGAACAGTTCATCTACCTCGGCTGGCCAACCCTCTCATCCTCCATCCACAGACATATTAATAGTTGTACAGAAATTAGAACTATAGATTGGTTGGTATGGTATACAAGCTTCCAAGGTACATAGCACATCCGACTTACAAATTTATGCTTTTTACCCTTTAGCTCCACCACTATATGCTTCATGCTCAAGTTGGTGAATTTGGGTCTCCATATCTTTTTCACTGTACATCCTCTGGTAGGGGACATAAAAATAATAGCAGATCTTTCATTTCTAGTAATGCGACCACTAATCTAGTAGAAAGGGCAGTAAGAGCAATGTAGTCGCAGTAATGGAAAATTGTACGCTACAAGTGTTCCAAATTGTGCAAACGCCTCTCGTCTGATTACAACATGTATTTATCTTTGCCGTTGTTGTTACTTGTAAAATATAAATCATAGATTTGTCAGTGCCATAATTCAAAATTTTATGCTTGTCAACTAGAAAAAGTCATCAGATTCACTGATATATTTAAATTTCTCCCCGCAAGTTAAACTACATAAAATTAGATATTGGTAGTATGCTTTCTCTCTTTTCTAGTTTGAAACCAAAGAAAATCCGTCGATGTCGTTCAACTCTTTAGCTTTAGTCACTCGGGATGTTTGTTGCAAATTCAAACAACTAGAAAAGTCTCAATTGATAAACTATAAGCCTTTAATTTGTCTCTCTATTATTGGTGAATCCTATTAAAATACCGAAATGGCACTGTTAATCGAACTCTTCCATCAACTGTATGTTCACCAATCTATCCTTTCCCAATCGCTTCATGGTGTTAATTTTTGTTTATGTGTTTTCTTCTTTTACTTCTTGGTTCTACTTACTTAGTTTTATGGGTTCATAAACGAAAATCATGGAGTTGTATGCAATACAAAGGAGGGATAACTTGAACAATTTCTCAACAAGAAATGTTTGGAGTTTATGAGAAAAAAATGATGTGGAAAAAGAACTAGGAGCTTCATATTAGTTTTCTTTTTGTTCTAAAGATATTCAACTATTAGTTATTAGTTAATAAAAAGAAAACAAAAAAAATGACAAATTGGTCATATTTTTAGTGTTTTGAATTAGCAGTAACTTGGCTAAATAATTGTTAAAAAAGTCAACAAAGAGAGGTAAGTGTAATATTGTAAAACCATATGGGAGGGTAGTGTTATAAATTCAAACCAAGAGGGAGGTTTATGAAATTATTCCCTTTTTATGGAATAATCTAATGATAGGTCTAAAGTGAATATCGTATAGTCTAGTTGTTAGGGAGCGCAACCTGGAAGCTTTAATTTCTGAAGACAATTCAATGGCTTGGAAATAGCGAGAGTGGCAGATTTTTTTCAACACCCTGGAAGCTTTCAATGGGCTACAAACAAGGGAAGATGCTATGTGGTGGAAGGGAAATAGTAAAGAGCAATTCAAAGTTAACTCTGCCTATAGGTTTATGGACTAGAAAAATCCAGAAGCACATAGTTGGCCATGAATATAAATATGGTGAACTATAATACCTCATAGAATTTCATGCTTCATACGGTTGTTGGCCAACGAAGCTAATCTGACTCAAGATAAATTGATGAAAAGAGGGATAACATTATACTCAAGATGATTTCCTTTGTGGAGAGACATTAGAGAGTAAGACATTTGTTCGTACACTATAAGTATACCCAAAAACTATGGAGGATTTTTTAAACCTAAAAGAGATCTCCTCGACCATGCCCATGTTGGCCTTAGAGGTTTTAAAGAGTTGGGAGGAATCATGGGTGAATGCAAAAACAAAAGCAGATGGAGAATTATCCCTACTAGTATAGTGGATTGTTTGGTGTCCAAAAGGTCAAGTTAAACTTCTTTTCATTTTTCTGTTTTTGGTGTAATAAATTCTTCTCCAATGAAATTGTATCTAATATAGATATTTTAGATTGAATATTGACCCAAAAAAATGGAAAAAAAGACCGTTGTTTATATGGTTTCAATACAACCCATTAATATTTTGTGATACATAACAAAGTTACCTATTTCCAACACATTATATATGTCAAATAATCAAAGAATTGCTATTTTTCATTTATCTTTAGATTTCACTTGGCTCTATTACTATGCAATTGCAATCCAATAAATAAGAGATAACTTTGGTCGGAATTCACGGTAATGTCATAACATATTTACATAATATGAAAACATTAAATGAGCGTGATAAATTCCCACCACTACAAATTACAGATGCGCCCATGTCAAATGGATCAGGCTTATTTTGTCAAAACATATTCTTCTTTCCTTTTCTATTTATTTACTTTTTGCAATGGAATGGAGGACGAGTAGGGTTACGCGAAAAAATTGACATGAAGTTGATTGAGTCCAAGGAATCATGCCTTGCTACTTTCTCAGAAAGGAAAATATGTCTGTTAAAGAAAGTGGATGAGCTTTCAACTATGATTGGATAAGATGATATTGATTTCCTCTTTTCACCAAGTGGAAAATAATATTCCTATGGTTCCAAAAGTATAGAGTAAACAACAGATAAAATTTCTGAATTGAAACTAGACGATAGTTGATGTGTTCATGTTCACGTGGGATAATCAAATGTCTGAAATGTCTATAGAAAATTACAAGAACTGGACAAGAAATAAAAAGGTGAATACTAGGGTATAAGATTATGATTCCTGACTTAGAAATACCGCTAGATAAATATAGATTGTAGCAGTTGGTGGCAATTAAGTTGCAGTTGGAAAAAATAAATAAAGTAAAAAAAAACGTGTTGTTCAGGTTGAATTACTAAACTTTGATTTTAATGTTGACAACTAAGACAAATGAAGCAAATCAAGGTTAATAATTAACAATAAATGTAACTAATTTGAGGTGTAAAATCATCTTTTTAAGGTTTTATTGAGTTGGAGTTGCTGGTATTTTTTTCTTAAATCACATTAGGAGAAAATGTACTGAGATTTCTTTTCTTGAATCATATTAGGAAAAAATGTACATATAAATTAAAAATGAAACTAGCTATTTTGCATGTTCCTTTTCTCTCATAGTATAAAATTGACATTATATAAATAAGGATTGTCCGGTGCATAAAACATCTGCATGAGTAGGGTCCGAGGAAGGGTCAAATCCCAAGGGGTGTGATGTAGACAACCTACCCTAATGCAAGCATTGTTTGTTGCTTCCATGGCTCGAACATGTGACCTATAGGTCACACAAAGACAGTATTATTGCTCCAAGGCTTCTCTTTGAATTAACATAATATATTTAAATAACATAAATGCATTGTTGTATATTTAAATATCTTTAAGGCATTGTTGTTTTTCATCTTTGTTTAGATTCAATTCAATATAATTACTTTGCAATTGCAATGGAATAATAAGAAAACAATTTTTCTTGGAATTCATGGTAAGCTTGTACTAGATTTACATAATATGAAAGCACTAAATAAACGTGACATAACATGTGGCTAATTGACTCATAATATGAAAAACAATAAATAAACATGACAAATAGACTCACAATATGAATGAGTCTTTTTCCAACTCAGTTAAAAAATTAGTTGGGTTACAATGGATGGTTAAAAAATATATCTATGTCACTTATATAGACTGTATCCTGATTCAACATTCTTTATATTTTCGGAATAAGTGACATATATATTTTTTACCCAACCATCTTAACCCAACTAATTTTTAAGTTTAGTTGGACAAGGACTCATTCATATTATGAGTCTATTTGTCATGTTTATTTTATTTCATATTATGAGTCTGTTTATCATGTGTTTTGTCACATTTATTTAGTGTTTTCATATTATGTGAATATGTTTGAAGATTACCATGAATTCCAACAAATATTGTCTTCTTATTTATTCGATTGAAATTGCAAAGTAAAAATGTTGAATTGAATCTAAAGAAAGATAAAAAACAACAATGCCTTTAAGTTATTTAAATGGATAGAATGCTGAATCAAGATAGGGTACTAGCGGTTACGCCGGCCTCTTTATTACATTCCAAATCCTACTGCATGGATATAAAAATTGTGTTGTATGTTGTGTCCTAGAGTGTGTTGTGTATATTATGTCTCTATATTTTAACTTGTATGGTGTACGATTGTTTTGATGCTTCAACAAAATTGTCCAATCTCTTAAATCTAGTTTCTTAGGAGTCTTTCATTCCCTCTACCCCTTTCTTTCACTCTTTCTCCAAAATATTTATTCAGATCACTATTTCCTCTTTGAATTGCTTGGTGTTTTCTATTTTAGTAAAAGGCTATCGTTGAGATATTATTTTTGTATCTTGTGGATGGCTATAACTGCGTAAAGATCCACACCTTTTATAGGATAGAAACCTGTGAGCTTTCAGGGTTGAATATTTTTTGTTTTTGAAGTTCTTATAATACTAATTAATACCACACTTAGAATTTATAGCAATCACTTTACTACACAATATTCTGTAAGATTATCATAGTGCTGATATTTCATATAGTAGTTAGTACCAATGTGCATTTTGCTTCGAAATGAAAACAATTGGTACTTAATTGCTTATGAAACAAGTATTTCACAATGTATTAAAGAGATTCTCTTGGAATCCTAAGTATATACCAATAAAGTCAATAGATATTAAAAAAAATTCATATTTCAGAGATTCCAGCGTTTCACAAAGAGCTAGTCTAGGTGTAAAATGTAAATGCACCAACCTCATCAGAGATGAAACATAAAAGTAAATTAATGAGTGAATGTGTATTTTGTTTGATCCATCACCTCCACATTGTTCACTAGTTCAATAAAAGGTTTTAATTGATTTACCATCTATGCAACACAAAGCTCATTAAAGTCTAAAATTGAAACAGACAAAAAAAATGACTTCATAACATAAGAACTCCATAATGGTCTAAATTCCCAAATGAATGGATGAATTAAGACTAATAATAACTGACTTAATAATTAGAAGACTTGAACGCTAATAAAGTCTTCTCCAAACATAGCTGCAATTTCAAGAGCTACAATTCCTGACTCTATGATATTTATGAGTTCAAGAACTCTCCTCCTCTTCTGGCTCAGGGGAAATCCTTAAATCAAACTTGAGATGCTCGACTAGAATAACACGTTTTCTCTTTTGGAACTTTCTCCATCTGTAAATTCATTTCCACCAACATGTGTTTATTTGGAGGTATTTAAGCTAGGTGTATGATCTTATACATTAGTATCTTTCTTATTCAATGCTTGTAATTCTTTACGGAGATCTTCAAATGCCTCTAAACAATTTGATTTTCCCTTAGCATGATCACATTAGCAATCCTCTAATTTCACTTCGAAATAGTTATCAATTATTTTTTCTCCACTTCTGGAACCATAGTAACATGATTTTCCACTTGGTGAAAAGAGCTTAACACCAACAACTGCTTTGATCTAAGTTGCAAGTTTTTTGCATCCTGAAACAAGGTTATTTTCCTTTTCGAGGAACTAAAAATGCATGCTTTCCCAGACTCAGATAACTTTATTTCAATCATTTGTTTACCTTGAATTGAAGTTGATTGAGTTTGAGAAAGCACACACTGTTAGTTTCTCGAAAAGGAAAAAGACTTTATTTTATGATGCATACAAGCTTTCAACTGAGATCGAAATGAATGTTTCTTTTATGTTCTTTTCACCAAGTGGAGAACTATGTCCCTATGATTCCACATGTAAAACCCCATATTCTAGAACTACCAAAATGCAGTTTTCAGAAATTGCAGGTTCCACCCACGGACATTAGGGTGACCCATGGTCTGTCCTGGTGGTCTGTGGTTCACCACTTGCAACCCTCCCAGAAGAAAATCCCAAATTTTTTCCAAGGCACGACCCACGACTTGTCCCAAGGACCGTAGGTCAGACCATAGACTGTGGTCCAGGTCCGTGGATCGAGGCCCTTAAAATTAGTACCAAAACCCCATCGACGATTGACCAACACGGACGATTGGTCCATCCACGGTCCGTCGGTGTCCCCGACAACTTTTAAATCATGGGTCGTTTGGTCTTTCCCTATGCGTTGGACCCCTAAACTACGTAGTTTTGGTAAGTTTTACCCTAGTGATTAAATTAAAACTTACCCTAGTCTACTCATTCTCCAAAATTCATACAAGTTGAACGAAAAGAAGGAGGAAGAGTCGACCAAGCCCTAGTCCAAGAACGCAACAGGTTTTCATCAGTTTCAGCCCCGAAATTGAAATATTTCTTCGTGGAATTCGTCACCAGGTATGTGGGATTTCACTATTAGGTTCCTTTCACCCATTAGCTCCCTAGAATTCAGTTAAATTCTTGATTTCCTTTATATTACCTAGACCTAGGGTTTCTAGAATTTCACCAGGTTATTATGAATTAGTTACTTAAATGTTCCTAACCAGATTATCATGATTTTAGTGTTGTTTTGCGTAGATTCTTTCATAAATTCAGAACCCTAGCTATGTAGCTCTTTTAGTTCATGAATTACACATGCTAGGCCAGTTATCTCAGTTATACATGCCTCAGATTTGAATGTTTCATTATTAGCACATTAATGTTGCATTTCTAGTTAGCATGTCAGTAATTTGGGCTATCCAGTCTTATAGAAATCCAGTCATAAATTATTAATTACATAATCAATTGGGAGTAGCTTAATACCGAGTGGACTAGGGTCAGTCACCCTCAAGTCCCAGAACTACGTGCCCCCATAGGTTTATAAGTCTCCTCTGTGGGCTTTCAAATTTAGTGATCACACCAGTCATGCCTCTATACCTCTGGCAGGGTATATTAGGTCCTCTCAATAGGGAGTATACATCGGATTCAACATTTAGCTCATGTGGTTTTTTGTCAGTTATTAGTAGCTCCCACAGTCAGAATCTATTGCATTGACCATGTTATCAATTACAGTTCAGATTTCAATTTCATTATGTTATAAACCTGGTCATTGCATTCATTTATTTTTTGTTCAGTATTCTCAGTATTGTATCATGCTTATATCTTATCATTGCTTAGATATATGCTTGTTCAGTTATGTTTTTATTCAGCTTTATTCTATCCTGTATGCTCAGTACCTTTCAAGTACTGACACATACTGTGCACTATATCTTCTCGTGATATAAGTTCAGGTCCTCAGCTTGCAGATCACGCATAGATCTGTTCCTAATCTTCAGCTCAACAGTATCAGTGGTGAGTCCTCATTCTCTGAGGACGACAAACATGTTTCTTTTGTTTTTAGTCATTTATTTCAGTTTTGCTAGATTTAGCTGGGGCATGTCCCAGCACTTCCAGTCAGTTAGAGGCTTTATTTCAGATATAGTTAGATTCAGCTTTAGTATTTGAGTTTGACTTTTCGGTTGTTGTTAAACTCTCAATTTTTATATATATTCAGTTAGCTTATGGCTATTCTCCATTATTTCAGTTTATCTCATGATTTAGCTTCCGCATAGTCTTTCTTACTTCAGTTTATTTAGTAGCTTATGATATACCAACAGGGTTAGCTTGAGGTCACTCATGATCCTAGGTCCCGTTTCCGCATCCTGGTTAAAGAGTCCTAGCTTGAGGTCACTCATGATCAGAGCATTAGGTTTAAGAGTCCTAGGATGTCTGAAAAGCTGCACTAAGTAGAGTCCTTTTCATGGGTGTGAAGTGCACCACATCTTATGAGAAGGAGGCTGCAAAATGTTCTAGGAAAACATCAATTCCTTGTTACTCTTATCGTGCATAAGGTATGATCTAATTCCTCATTTCTAACTCGACACTATGAACTTCCATATCATGCCTGCTCGTATAGCTTATGAAAGGAATGTGAACAACACTAACGCAGATCCTCCAGTCCCAGATCAGGAAGTTTCGAATGCATAGTTTCGAAATGACATTTTGCTTTTGGCTAAGAGTGTGACTAACCAGAACAACCAGCAGACTCCAGTTCCTGTAAATGCTAGTGGTGGATCAATGACAATCAGGATTTGTGATTTTGTTAGGATAAATCTGCCTGAGTTCGTAGGGTCGAAGATTGTTGAGGATCCTCAAAACTTCATAGATGAGGTCAAGAAGATCTTTGGGGTGATGCACGTAACTAGGAATGATAGGGTTGAGTTGGCATCTTACCAACCTAAGGATGTGGCTCACATTTGGTTCAATTAGTGGAGGAAAACAGGGATATAGATGCAGTTCTTATTACTTAGGATTGTTTTCGTGAAGCTTTTCTGGACATATTCTTCCCAAGAGAGTTGAGAGATGCAAGAACTAAGGAATTCATGAATTTAAGGCAAGGTAACATGACAGTCCAAGAGTATGGACTCAAGTTCACCCACCTCTCAAGGTATGCTCCTCACATGGTTGCTGATTCCAGGGCTCAAATGAACAAGTTTCTACATGGGATATCCGATTTGGAGAAAAAAGAATGTAGAAATGCCATGTTGCTGGAAAATATGAACATCTCTAGGCTCATGACTCATGCTCAGCAGGTTGAGGGAGATAAGCTTAGGGAATAGGCTAAGGAAAATAAGAAGGCTAGGACAGGAAACTATGTGTTTTCTCAATAGAAATCGGGTGGTGGAAATTGCTCACAGTTTCAGCAAAAGTCTTTTGCTCCAGCACCTTCATCATCTAGTGTTCCATCCTCCAAGTTTCAACAAGATTAGAAAGTTAGGGCATCAGGCTCTAAGTCTCAGGGGAGTGTTTCAGGCACAAGAACCTACCCAACTTGTCCAAAGTGTGGTAAGAACCATCCGGGAGAGTGTCTTGCAGGAAATGAGGGATGTTTTGGGTGTGGTCAGTCTGGTCACAGGTTGAGAGACTGTCCTTCTGCTAAACAGGGTCTAGGAGGCAACAATGGTAGGGCTCAGTCTACAACTTTAGCAGCACTAGCAGGTCACCCGACTCTGCAGGGTAACTCATCTGGTATAGGTGGCGGACAACGCCAAAACATGATGTATTCTCTTCAGGCTCGCTAGGATCAGGAAGATTCTCCTGATGTAGTCATTGATACGTTACGAGTTTTCAGCTTAGATGTTTATGCTTTGTTAGATCCAGGGGTTGCTCTTTCCTTTGTAACTCCATATATAGCAGTCAACTTTGATGTTAGTCCATAAACTATTTTAGAACCCTTCTTAGTCTCTACTCCAGTCGGTGACCCAATTATAGCTAGACAGGTACACATAAATTGCTTTGTCAGAGTTTCCCCGAAAGTCACCTAAGCAGATCTTGTAGATTTAGAAATGGTAGACTTCGATGTCATTCTAGACATGGATTGGTTACATTCCGATTATGCCTCAGTCGATTGTAGAACTACGATAGTTCATTTTCAGTTTCCAGACGAACCAATCTTAGAATGGAAGGGTAGTAGCTTAGCGCCTATAGGTCGATTTCTTTCTTACCTTAAGGTCAGAAAGATGATCTCTAAGGGTTATCTCTATGATATAGTTCGGGTTAAGGATTCAAGCTCCGAAACCCAAATTCTTGAGTCAGTTTCCTGTAGTTAATGAGTTTCCAGAAGTGTTTCCAGAAGTTCTTCCTGGAGTTCCACCCGAAAGGGAAATTGACTATGTAATTGATCTCCTTCCAGATACCCAGCCTATTTCTATTCCTCCTTACAAAATGGCTCCAACTGATCTTAAGGAATTGAAAGAGTAGTTGAAAAACCTTCTAGATAAGGGCTTCATCAGACCCAGTATTTCCCCATGGGGTGCACCAGTATTGTTCGTGAAAAAGAAAGATGGTTCTCTCAGGATGTGCATTGACTAAAGGTAGTTGAACAAAGTCACAATCAAGAATAAGTATCCCATCCCCAAGATTGATGTCTTATTTGAACAACTCCAGGGTGCTAGTCATTTCTCGAAGATAGACCTCAAATCCAGTTATCATCAGCTCAGAGTCAGAGATAGTGACATTCCAAAAGCAACCTTTAGAACTCGGTATGGTCATTGTGAATTTGTAGTTATTTCATTTGGACTAACCAATTCTCCTGTAGCTTTCATGGATTTGATTAACAGAGTGTTCAAGCACTATTTGGACTTGTTCGTTACCAAGAAGGTAATCAACAAGAAAAGAATTATCAACATAGATTTAGTGTGATACTATCTAATAGTCTAGTGTCGATTGGTGCGAAGTAATAACTAAGCCAAACATCGATGTGATGTCTAATATGAGGTAAAGGTAAGGG
>JAJOOD010003498.1:0-42426 GCA_029582525.1 Solanum tacnaense
CTTTGCATTGCACTTGCATAGCTTTGGGGTTGCTTATGATATGGTTTGGCTTATGTCTCTTCTCAAATGTGCATGATGGCTTTTAAACTTGACAAATGCATGGTTTCAACTAAATGTCCCTTTTATGCATGTTTTAAAGATTTTATGCACAGCTTCCATAGTACATTCTTTGTGCTAACTGGATTTTCTACCTTTTTATAAGTGTAGGTTCCGGCTATTTAGGTATAGTTCTTCTTTCAAGTGGATCTTGGATTGATTCTCTCCACTCTCTTGGTGAGTCCTCATGTTCGATGACGGATTGTTCATTTTAGTTCCTTTCATACTTTCTATTTTTGAGACTATGTTTTGTAAAGGGCCGTGACCCTAAGATTGTATTCGATTGTATTAGATGATTCTATGAGATAAAGTCTAGACTTCCATTCCATTTATGAAATGACTTTGATTGTAAAAAGTTTTAAATATCGCATCATTTCTATTAGTTATGTTTAAGATTATTCTAAGGGCTTGTATGATACCCCTTCGGGGTCTAGTATGTCGTGTTACATCTAGGGGTAACCCCGGGTAGTGACAACATAAATCATGAAAACTCATTTTTCTTACTAAACACAAATTTCATTAAGGACATGCATAACTTAAGGAGATCATGGAAACACATAAATCACACATGACTCCAAATCATGAAACAAATCACAAGGAACTCTTTGTCTCAAGCTAGAATAGGAATAGAAGAAAGAGATGAGGATATTGGGACTCTCAAATAATCTTTCTATTTATGCATACCATCTCCTCCTTGGGAGTAATCCCTTACTAAGGCTAACATAAAAGTCTAACATAGAGCATAGGGTTCTTAGTAAAACATAACACATATATCGAGACCATCATTCGGAGGACTCTCTTATTTACCTCTAGCTTGGGGAGCACTAGTACCCAAACCACTAAGAGAAGCTTGCTTGGCCTCTCTCCCTTTTTCCATGAGTGTAGGAAAATGTTTCACTTG
This sequence comes from Solanum tacnaense, assembly GCA_029582525.1. Classification (NCBI taxonomy): domain Eukaryota; kingdom Viridiplantae; phylum Streptophyta; class Magnoliopsida; order Solanales; family Solanaceae; genus Solanum; species Solanum tacnaense. The sequence goes on from JAJOOD010003498.1 coordinate 998, forward strand.
ATGATCACCCTTTCCACAACTATAATAACCATCAGTACTTGCTAGGCACTTCCCATGGTACTTCTTTCCACATTTGGTGCAAGTAGGCTTAGGTAATTGAGACCCACCACCTTTCTCTTTGTCCAACCTAGGGGTATAGGGAGAATCTTCACCGGAATTCCTTTGCTTAAATTTAGGTCTACCTTGTCCACTGAATTTATTATTAAAGAAATCCCCATCACCGGTTGTAGCCCTTTTTACCTCCCTATTCATTTTCTTAAGCTTTTGCTCCTCAATTTGTTGAGCATGCACCATGAGACGTGAAATATTCATACTCGGAATAATCATTGCCAAACAACATTCATTGACCACTAAGTCGGACACTCCTCACTAATTTATTCATCTTAGCCCTCGAATCCGCCACTATCGTTGGATCATATTTGGATAGTTGGGTCAAATTAGGGGCATACTCTTTCACACTCATACCCAATGGGTCTCTCACCCTTCCATTGTTCATACCAAACTTGAGCCACATCTTTTAATTAGTAGGCGGATAGCTCCACCTTCTCCTTCGAAGACACCCCCATGGCATCAAGCACTTTGCAAACTTCATCAATAAATATTTGGGGATCCTCCTCCACTTTGGAGCCAAGAAATTCGTGAGGGTTCATTCTTGAAAAATCCCTCAATCTAGAAGCCACAATATTCATATTAGGGTTCACATCGGGCCCAACATCTCTATTGGCTTGAGCCACCAAAGCATGGGGAAACATTTGGCAAGTCGACCTAACCTCCTCATTTGACCTAGACGAAGGATCAACTAGAGCTTGGTTAGCTTAAGGAGCTTGATTACCTTGAGGAACTCCTTGATTCACATTCTCCTCTTCCACCCTTCTAGCATTCACCGTTCGTGTATTCATTTCCTGAAGACACAAGAGAAGGGTTGGCAGAAGGAATTTATAGAGCTAAACTCTATGGCACGATATACGAGTAATGAAAGAAGTCTAGTTTCCTAACATCTTATAGCCTCTCTTTCATAAATATGGTGCGCTTCACACTATGAACAAGACTCTACTAGACGTGGCTTATTAGAAATTATACTAGAATCATTCTAAACCTTATGCTCTGATTACCAAGTTTGTCACGACCCAGGGGTACACCCTAGATTTAACACGGCGTACTTGACCCCAAAGGGGTCTCATACAAGCCCTTAGTATATCATAACATAAGTTATAAGAAATGATGCGGAATTTATATAAGCAACTGGAAGTCTAATTTGTCTCATTTAGCAATCTAATATAATCTTTAATTCAAAAATAGGGTCACCACCATTTCAACATAATCTCAACATAAAATGACTACATAGAAACTACTAATGACTCATACGTCCTCCAATCATGAGGAATCACCACAAGCTAGAAGAATAGTCGATCCAAACTTTAACCAATAGAAGATCACCTTAAGAACCAAAACCTACACTTTGTGAAAAATGTAGAAAATATGGGTTATTAAAAAAATGCACTAAGTATGATAGCCATGCATAAAGACCTTGAAAACATGCTAAAAAGGAAATTTTAATTGAAAATAATGCATTGACCAAGTTCGAGAATCATCATCATGCACCTTTAGTATAAAAGAATAAGTCACATGGATAATCAGCATATAAATCATCATAGCATAATAGAACTATATCTTAAGTAACCCTAAGTTATACTTGTGGAATGCATAGATAAAGATCCCATAATCCATCTATACTAAGTACTACTTTTAGGCCACCATAATCATACTTACGATTCTTTGATCCCATCCTTACTCATAGACAAGGAACATTCACATTTAATAAGTCCTATCAAGGAAAGAAATACATAGCAACAGTCCAAGTTAAACATTCATCATTACAATTAGCTTTAATATCAACTTACTTAGTAATATCATCATAAGCATAATTATTTCATAAGTCATTATAACATTTGAGGAACACACAATAAATACTCTGAAAGCCTACTTGTGCAATGCATTGATAAAGTTCCATACCCCCACCTACATTTCATAGAGGTTCTTGAGTAGCCATACTACAAAACTCAAATTACTGTTCATAGTGGGAATAAGCCTTAACCGACATAGCCTATGTAAGCAAATCATGGAATCCGGTGTCATGTCCCAAATAGGAAAGAGTTAGTCTACTTGCCTAAAGTAGAACCGGTAATATTTTAGCTTAGGTTGATCCACAAGATAATAACCTATGTGGGATCATAGTTATAGGATAAGGAGATTGCTACAAGAAACCCCAACCTTGCCTAACGGGGGAGCTTCCATCTCATGAGATTACTTTCAGAAACCTGGCCTTACTTAATGGAAGAGCATCTATCTCATATTCAATATCTACTCACTGCTAAGCATAATTCCCATGGAGTAGTTAATTCTCTATTAACATCATTACACATGAAAGGGATGCCATTGGCCTACCGATTTGAGGTAACATTATTAGGGTAGCTCATTGAATCGTCATGAAAGGGGTACCATTTGTCTAACAATTCAAGGTTCATCATTATAATAGTTCACTGGCTTTTCATGGAAGGGGTACCATTGGTCTACCGATTCAATACAAAGCCTTAAAATACTTCATTAGTCATTCATTAAACAGATGTCATTGGCCTACCGATTCAAGGTATATAAATCAAGATAACTTTGTATTACATATGAAAATGATGCCCTTAGCCTACCAATTCAAGGTATATCAATCAAGAGAACTTTTTATTACACATGAAGAGGATGCCCTTAGCCTACCAATTAAAGGTATATCAATCAAGATAACTTTTAATTACACATAAAGAGGATGCCCTAAGCCTGCCAATTCAAGGTATATTATGATATGAGGAAACCTTTCACAACATGTCATCATCAATCCAAGGTGTATAATTGAGAATAGCGTTTAAACAACACCAAAATTACATCTTAGTTGTAATAACATTATTCTCAAAGTACTCACAAAGTAAGTACATAACTATCATGATTATACAAAATTCTCCTAATTTGTCCTTCAAAGACCATGAATCATAATTAACCAACACATCTATAATCACTACCTTAAACGTGGATGATGACATATTTCAAGTAATCAATTCATAATATTCATAATTCTATAACTTTATACTAGTATCATTCAATACCCACACTTTAAGATCCAACTTGAAAAATTAGGGTAATTCATTGATTCTTGAAGAATTTAACGTAAAATCATATAAAATCATAAATATATACATAAAAACATAATTCAATGAATTAAAATGAATTTTAAAGGAATCAATGAGATTGAAGTCAAGCCCTAACTTTTGGGGTCTTTTGGTTTAGAAATTGGGGGTTTTGGAAGGGCTTTATGGGTGAAGGCTACTCATAGATGAAAATCTACCATACCTTATTGATGTTTAACCACGAATTTTAGGAGAAAAGCTTTATTCTTCAACCCTAGATTCACCTTTGTTGTTCTTCTTTCTTGGAAATCTAGAGAGAGTTTATTTAGGGAAAAGTTGGTTATGGTTTAGGGGTCTTGGGATTTATATGGTGTATGAGGTTGTTAATGACTTAAAAATTCTTATATAAGTCTATTAAAAAAATATAAAACTAATCCACATCAAATTAAGTTAATTAGGAATTCACCTAAAGATCCCTACACATGGCCGACTTGGACAGATTTGCAGGCGTGACCCACGACCTAGGACCTACGGTCCGTGAGTCGACTCATGTTTCGTCCTGCAGATACGTGGGTTGTGGTTCTGAAGCCTGAAAATTAGCCTTGACCCATAAGGCGTGGATGGACCTACGCCCCATAGGTCCCATCCGTGGTTCACTTGCTTTGGGCAGTTTTTGGGTTAGGCACACAAGGACCCTTGGTTGGTCCTTGGGGAGTTTTACCACCAAACGCTTCATTCTAAGTTAGAGAAGCATGTTTCACGACTCTAACACCTATCATAAGCTCTATCATGATATGGATATATCACGTCTCAAGGTGTATGCCCGACAAATAGAGGACGAGAAACTAAAAGAGAAAGAATAGGAAGGCTAAAAGATCTAGGATCGATGATGGGAACTTCTCCAATGCTAAGTCCGATGGACAAGGTCGACCAAGGTTCAAGCAATGGTTCTCCAACCAAGGCTCCTCTTGTGATCCCCCAAGGGTCAACAAAGTTAGGGTGTCTAACCCTAAACCTCAAGGAGGTAATAATAGTGGTTCTTATATGGCTAGGCCTAATTGTGCAAAATGTGGAAGAAAACATTTTGGTAAGTGCCTAGGTGGCTCGCAAGGTTGCTATGGTTGTTAAAAGAGTGGCCAAAATATAAAAGATTGTACGATTCTCATGGCCAAGGTGAGAGAAGGAAAGTAAGATCCTTCTAGCGGTTCAAACTCCAATTCCCAAAAGTAAAACTGGTTTTATACTGTTCAAACCCAAGGTGACCAAGAGAGCTCCCCGGATGTTGTGACAGGTATGTTAAAAGTCTTTCTTATTGATGTGTATTCCTTATTAGATCCCGATGCTACTTTCTCCTTTGTGACACCTTATCTTGCCGTGAAGTTAGATATGCTCCCCGAAGTGTAAGTAGAACCTTTTTCGATCTCTACAACGGTTGGTGACTCCGTGGTGGCTAAAAGTGGCTAATTTCCCACTTCCTTATCCCATAGAGTTACTTTGCTAGATTTCGTAGAGTTAGATATGTTAGACTTTGATGTGATTCTTAGTATGTATTTCTTGAATACATGTTATGCCTCTATTGATTGTAGGACTCGGTGGTTAGATTCCTATTTCCAAATGAGCTTATCTTAGAGTGGAATGGGGGAAATTCTATACCTAGAGGTCAATTTTTTTTTTTTGCCTTAAAGCTAGGAAGATGATCTCCAAAGGGTGAATTTACCATCTTGCTAGGGTGATGGCTATTGAATCAGAAACACCTTCTCTAGAGTCTATTCCGGTAGTGAATGAGTTCCCGGAAGTTTTCCTTGATGATTTACCCAATATTCCTCCCGAGTGGGAAATAGATTTTGGTATTGACCTTCTTCCGGATATGTAATCTATATCTATTCCTCCTTATCAAATGGCTTTGGCAGAGTTGAAAGAGCAACTAAAGGATTTATTAGATAAGGGCTTCATCCGATCGAGTATCTCTCCATGGGGTGCTCCGGGGTTGTTTGTTAGAATGAAGTATGGGTCTCTTCGAATGTGCATTATCTCCAACTGAATAAATTGAACATCAATAATAAGTATCCTCTACCAAGGATAGATGATTTGTTTGAACAATTTCAAGGGGCTAGCTATTTCTCTAAGATGGATCTTCGTTCAGGTTACCACCAATTCAGGGTGAGAGGGGTTGATATTCAAAAGATGGCCTTTATAACCCGATATGGTAACTATGAATTTGTGGTAATGTCATTTGGGTTGACTAATGCTCTGGCAGCTTTTATGGACTTGATGAATAAAGTGTTTAGGAAATACCTAGACATGTTTGGTATTGTGTTGATCGATGATACTTTGATCTATTCAAGGAGTGAGAATAAACACGTTGACCATTTGAGAATTGTGTTGCAGGTTCTTAAGGACCAACAACCTTTTGCAAAGTTTAGCAAGTGTGAAATTTTGTTAAGGTCCGTAGCTTTCCTTAGTCATATTGTCTCAAGTGAGGGTATTGAGGTAGATTTGAAGAAGACAGATGCGGTCAAGATTTGGCCTAGACCTCTAACTCCTTCTGACATTAAAAGCTTTTTGGGTTTGGCGGGTTACTATATGAGATTTGTTGAGGGGTTTTCCTCTATTGCTTCTCCGTTGACGACTTTGATTGAAAAGAAGGCTACGTTTGTGTGGTCGGAAGCTTTTGAAAAAAGTTTCAAAGAGTTGAAAGATAGACTTACTTCCTCTTTGGTGTTGACCTTATCGGTGGGTACGGATGGCTTTGTGGTGTATTGTGATGCCTCTGGAGTGGGGTTGGGATATGTCCTCATGCAGAACGGTAAAGTGATTATCTATGCCTCAAGGCAACTTAAAGTTCATGAGAAGAATTATCCAAACCATGATCTTGAATTAGCGGCGGTTGCGCTTTCCTTGAAAATATGGAGACATTACTTGTATGGGGTCCATGTGGATGTCATCTCCGATCACAAGAGTCTTCAATATATGTTTAGTCAAAAGGACTTGAATCTTCATAAACTAAGGTGGTTAGAACTCTTGAAGGATTATGATACTAGTGTCCTTTACCACCCCGACAAAGCTAATGTGGTAGAAGATGCACTTAGTAGATTGTCTATTGGTAGTATGGCTCATGTAGAGGATGAAAAAAAAGAATTGGTTCGTGAGATGCATAGATTGTCCCGACTAGGTGTCAAACTAGTGGATTCAACCAAGGATGGTGTTATGGTCCATATGGGTTACGAATCATTCTTTCTTATGGATGTGAAGTCTAAGCAAGATCTTAATCCTTTATATGTTGAGTTGAAAGAGTCGATACTGAAGAAGTCCATAGAGGCTTTCTCCTAAGGGAGATATGGGGTGCTTAGGTACCATGGTCGGTTATGTGTTATGGATATTGATGTTTTGAGGGAGAAATTTTTAGAGGAAGCTCATAGTTCTCTATATTTTATTAATCCGGGAGCCACAAAGATGTACCATGATCTATGGGAAGTCTATTAATGGAATGGTATGAAGAAAGATATCGTGGGATTTGTAGCCAAATGTCCTAGTTGTCAAAAAGTTAAGGTTGAGCATTAAAGGCCGGGAGGCTTGTCCCAAGATATAATTATTCCCAATTTGAAGTGGGAAGTTGTAAATATGCACTTTATAGTCGGTTTGCCTCACATCCGAAGGCAATATGATTCTATTTGGGTCATTATAGATCGGACGACAAAATTAGCTCACTTTATTCCCGTCAAAGTTTCTTATTCGGCGGAAGACTATGCTATGTTGTATATAATTGAACTGGTGAAATTTCATGGAGTTCCTCTATCCATTATTTCCGATCGGGGTACTCAATTTACTTCTCACTTTTGGAAGTCATTCAAAAAAGGGCTTGGTACTAAGGTTAAGCTTAGCATGACTTTTCATCCCAAACCGATGAGCAAGTGGAGCATACCATCCAAATATTAGAAGATATGTTTAGGGAATGTGTTATAGACTTCAAGGGTAATTGGGATGACCATTTTCCATTGATAGAGTTTGCCTACAATAATAGCTATCACTCAAGTATCAGTATGGCTCCTTCTAAAGCTTTGTATAGTAAGAAATGTAGGTCTTCGGTTGGGTTGTTTGAAGTGGGTGAAATTGCTTTGATATGTCCCGAGCTAATTTATGAAGCCATTGAAAAAGTTTGTGTTATTAGGGTGAGGTTGAGAACGGCTCAAAGTAAACAAAAGTGTTACACCGATGTGAGAAGAAGGGATCTAAAATTTGAAGTTAATGATTGGGTCTATTTGAAAATCTCATCCATGAAGGGTGTGATGATATTTGGCACGAAAGGGAAACTTAGTCCCCGGTATGTAGGCCCATGTCAAATTTGAAACGTATTGGGAAAGTTGCCTATGAATTGGATTTGCCGAATGAGTTGGCTCTGGTACAGACGATATTTCATGTTTCTATGCTTAAGAAGTTCAATGGAGATTCGACATCAATTATCCCTTTAGAATGGTTGGGAGTTGACGAAAGCTTCTCATATGAAGGGGTTTCGGTAGAAATCTTAGACCGGCAAGTCAACATATTTTGAAACAACGAAATAGCTTCAATAAAGGTTTTATAAAGAAATCACTTAGTTGAGGGTACTACTTGGGAGGTCGAGGCCGATATGAAGTACCAATATCCTCATCTCTTTCCTTGTACTCCTATTCAAGCTTGAGGTAAATAGTTCCTCTTGGGTTTTAGTATGTTGGCAGTCCTGTGTGTTATATGAATTTTCCATGATTTCCTTATGTTATGCATCTTCTTGAAAAATGAGTGTTCATGATTTATGTTCCTCATGTTGTAGTGCATTTAGTATCAGTTGCCTATTTGACTTCATGAGATGAGTTGATGAACATGCATTAGTATGCTTTTGAGAGTAATTGCATATTGGCTTCGTGATATTGTGTTGAACATGCTTTTAGTTGGACAAGATAGTTCCTCCTATAAATATGAGAAATGATGAGTTTCATGCATAATGGATTGTTAGATGTAGTTCCTACTTCTTTATGTTGCATTGAATATGTTTGGGATGGAGTTGATGTTTCATCCTTTGAAGTATGCATTATTTTTATATTGCATGCATGATGTGTTGCTAGTCTCGAGTCTTTACTTCTGTAAGGTGTGTAGATCGTCATTCGAGGATGAATGTTCCCAAGGGGAGATATTGTAACACCCCAAAAACTAGTAGGCTAAACTAGAGCTACGTTTGAGGGTTAGAGTCATAGATGTGGCCTAGGGCAAAGGGAAAAGGGGCAAGGTCCAAGGCTGCCCAAGCCTTGACAAGGAACTTCCCCATGACAACGAGGACCTTCACGACCAGTGGTGGTCACCACAAGTCATGGTGCCACTCGTGGAGGTGGAGGCAGTAGCCTCTTTAAGGCTTCCCAAAATTGGATCCTCCACACGAGCCACTTCATAGCTCGTGAAGCCTTACACGTCTCGTGAGAGTGGCCTTGGTCATGCCTTTGTGGTGTGAGCATGATGAGGAAGTGGGAAGCCACTGCCTCAAGGCCCACGAGAGGGACCACGCGTGGCCTGCACATGGCTCGTGGAGCCCCTTGTGAAGATGCCTTGTACTTGTGAGCTTAAGGCACTTATTGCCTAGCCACTGCCTCAAGTCCACGAAGGAGACCACGGCTCGTGGAGCCCCATGTGGTCCCTAGCAGCTCACATTAAGTGAGGGTTATTTTCAGAAATTCCGGTTTAAGTCCTATCAAAGTGAAGTCATTTTAGGTATGTTTTGGGTCGCTATATAAGTCATTTTCACGTCAAATTCACCCAAACTAAGTGTTTTTTCCCAAACACTCTAACACCCCGTAATTTGGTGAGTTGAACTAGTGAGTTCTAGAGCCTTTGATAAGAGTTGTTGTAACACCCCAACTTTTCAAAACATCTAAATTAACTCGTATCTTCATGGAAAGACAAGGAGGGTGGGTTATAAATTAATAATAATGTTGTATGTGATATTTTAAGTGTTCAAGGGCTGTTTCTTATGTTTTAGAAGTTAGGTAAGTGGCAAAATAAAAATTGGTGAAGGTTATCGTAAATTCCTTTTCAAAGATTTTTCTGAAATTTGGGTCAAATGTCTTGGATGTTTACTCCCAATATATAAAGATTAAATATGAACTGTTTATAGGTGCGTAACAGCTGTGTATATATAGTGTTTGTGAAGTAAGGGACATAAGGAAAAACATTCATCAAAGAACTACGGTCTTTCGAGCGTTCATTGGAAAGGTATGTTAGGACTATTCCCATCGTTCGACATGTTTCCTTAGAGGTAGTTAATGTTGGTGATCTTGTATATGCAATTGTGAGTGGTTGGCTGATTGAGTGGTTATAAACCCTCATTTTCGGACTCATAATCTGTTAAGAACGACCCTAAGTCAGGAACGACTTGGAGATTAATCATATATATTATTTATAGCTAAATTTCTCACCTTTACTCTATTCAATTGTTTATTGTCTCCCTTGGGGCTTTTGTGGTTAGTTGTTGAGCTATGAACTGCCTATGGGGGCTATAATGCTGTCTAATAAGACTATGGTATTTCCAAAGAGGGCTATAACAGCCCACGGTGCTATAATGATGCCAAAAAGTGTTATGTGTTGCCTACGGGGCTATTTTTACACCAAAGAGGGCTATGTGTTGCCTAAAAAGCTATGTTGATGCAAAAGAGGGCTATGTGTAGCCCACAGAGCTATGATGTTGCCTAAGGGGCTATATCATTTCCAAAAAGGGCAATGTGACTTCTTACAAAGACAAGAGGCTACCAATAAGGGTATGTAGATTGATTTGGCACCTTCTAGGCTTATGGGGGCCTGGGTAGACGGTATGTTGTTTGTACCTGACGAGCTTATGGGGGCTTGGTTAGGTTGATGTTTGATCATTTTTATATTTTTAGATTTAGTAGTGGGTTAGCATGCTTATCTAAATTTTGGTTTCATTACGTGATTGCTTTTGGTATATTATGATACTTACTCATTTAGCCTATAGCCATCATACTTTGTACATTATTTTGTACTGACGTCCCATTGCCTTGGGGGCGCTGCATTCATGCCTGCAGGTCCGGACAGACGACCCAGTAGACCTCCTCAGCAGCAAGATTGACTTCTATCTCATTGGCTAGCCTCTTTCCTCCGAAGCTGCCACTAGTTTGCTAGGTTTTGTTGTATATATATTTATGGGTATGTTGGGGCCTGTCCCGCCAATCTTTACTACTCTTAGAGGCTTGCAGACTAGTGAGTGGGGTGTATAGCTACATTATGGCCATACTGGCCTAGTTTTTTTGTTTGATAAAGCTTCTAAGTTGTTTGATGTATTGTCTTAATATATACCTGCTTTGAACTTTGGTATAGATATCATGGTGGCCTTGACGGCCCAATCAGGACTTTTGTGCTAAGTGGCTATTTATTTATATGATCTCCTAGGAGTAGTTATTTCTTTTATAAATAAGTTAACACGGGCCTTGCCAGCCGACGACCTAGTTTTAAGCTGAGATATAGTTGTTTGTTTTCTTGATTGCGTGTGGCTGCCATGCAATAGTAGCAAGTGGGTCAGCAGGGTCGGCTCGGTCTTGAGTTTTGGCATTAGGAGCCAGTTGCACCCCAGTTGAAAAACTTGGTATCAGAGCAACATCGTATCCATGGAAATCTGCAAGCCGTGTCTAGTAGAGTCTTGTTTATAAATGTGTTGTGCACCACATTCCATAAGCAAGAAGCTACCAGGCATGTTAGAATGACTATCCTTCTTTTCCACGCCTCTTGCTATAGAGAGGTATCTTAAGGGTTGAGGTTTCTTTCTTATATATTTGATACTTGTATGCAAATAGAGATGGTTGACACCAGACAGGCCACAACTAGCCAGGGGCTAGATACAACTGTAGGAGAGGGTACCTGCAAGGTACCACAGTTGGAGGTAGCCTATTCTGAGACCCAGGGGGAAACATCTTATCAACCCCCTATTATTTCTCCATTGCTTCTGGAGCCTCCGGGGGATATAAGACTTCCGGCTCCACCAACAGTACCACCTCTAGTGCCTCCTATTCCATCGATCAAGATTTCAAGAGTTTAGTATGTATGTTAGCACAATTAGTAGTTGCACAACACCAGCCAGTTGTGCCAGATCTTGCCGGACCTTTTGAAGGGCCCGAAACTTTCAGAGTTTGTGAATTTATTACTTTGAATCCTCCACAGTTTACAGGGACAGATCGCGGAGAGGACCCTCAACACTTTGTTGATCAAATTCATAGGATCTTTAGAGTCATGTATGCCTCAGCGACTGAGTCAGTTGAGTTAGCAGCATTTCGATTGCGTGATGCATCTCTACCCACTTGGGATAGCTTTACAGAAGCTTTCATAGATCACTATTTTCCTCGAGGGATTAGGGATGACGGAGTGGACTAGTTTCTAAACCTTCGACAGGGCAGCATGAGCGTCTGAGAGTACGGGCTGAAATTTGTTTCAATGGTTAGATATATACCAGCATTTGTTGATACGGTGCATGATAGGGTGCGTAGATTTGTGGGAGGGCTCGACAAAGACTATATCGACGCTTGTTCTACCGCTGAACTAAATGATAATATAGATATCTCGCGAATTTAGGCCTTTGCACAAGTCATAGAGGATCGACGACATTGACAGTATATGAGTGAGAGGGTAGAGAGAGAGAGATAGAAAAAGGATAGGCTCGCTATTTCACTGGGAGATTTTTAGGGTTGTCCTAGACCCTGATATTCTATTAGACCACATAGAACTCCACCAGAATAGTTCCAAGGTAGTAGATTTGATCGTCAGGGACAGTCAGGCCCAACTGTTGGTTCACGAGCATTAGGCTCTCAACAGTAGAGGGGTTCAGGCCAAGCTAGGATAGCCCCGCCGCGTTGCGCTACTTGCGGTAGGATGCATTTCGGGAGGTGCAGACAGGGTTCCATAGGTTGTTATTCTTGTGGACAAGAGGGGCACGGGTGGAGAAACTACCCGACCATAGGTCAGAGTGGTATAGGTCAGTCGACCAGGTCAGTAGTTCGTTCCTCCTCATCATCACATTCTATAGGTTGTGGACCCCAAACTTCAGAAGGTAAGAAAAGGTAGAGAAGGAGGCAAAGGGGGATCATCTGGTTCTAGTAGTGGACGGAATCGTACAAATTCACTAGCCGGCCGATAGGAATCAGATTCTTCACCAGATATTATGACAGGTACATTGATTGTTTTTTCCCATTGTGTTTATACATTGATAAATCCTGGATCTACTCTGTCTTATGTTACTCCATCTATTGCGGGGAAGTTGTGTATAGTAGCATAGTCATTAGATCAACCCTTTATTGTATCTACACCAGTTTATGACCCTATTATTGCCAGGAGAGTCTATCGAGGTTGCACGATAGATATTATCGACCGTCAGACCTCTTTAGATCTCGTAGAGTAAGATATGGTTTGTTTTGACATAATTATAGGTATGGACTGGTTAACATCTTGTTATGCTAATGTTGAGTGCCATACAAAGATTGTTAGATTCCACTTTCCAAGAAAGACAATTCCGCAATGGAAAGGCGATACAGCAACATCGAAAGGTAGGTTTATTTCCTATCTTAAGTAGAGGAAGATGATTACTAAGGGTTGTATTTATCATCTTGTTCACGTTCAAGATATAGATGCAGAACCACCGACTCTTCAGTCTATTCCAGTAATTAATGTGTTTTTAGATGTATTTCCAGACGAGCTCCCTGGTATCCCTCCAGAACGAGAAATTGATGGCTCACTAAGAATGTGTATCGATTATCGAGAGCTGAATAAGGCAACTATAAAGAATAAGTATCCCCTTTCATGGATGGATGACTTGTTTGATCAGTTACAAGGTGCTAAGTGCTTCTCAAAGATTGATTTAAGATCAGGGTACCACCAGATACGTGTTCGAGAGAAAGACGTTCCAAAGACAGCTTTTAGAACAAGATATGGACACTTTGTGTTCTTGGTAATGTCTTTTGGATTAACTAATGCCCCAACAGTGTTCATGGACCTAATGAATAGTATATTCATGCCATATCTAAACTTTTTTTGTGATTGTATTTATTGATGATATTATGGTGTATTCACGTTCAAAAGCTGAGCATGCAAATCATCTGCAAGCAGTCCTTCAGGTTATTCAAGACCAAGAACTTTATGCAAAGTTTTCCAAGTGTGAGTTCTGGTTGGACTCTGTAGTTTTTTTAGGCCATATTGTATCAGATGCAGGCATTGTGGTTGATACACAAAAGATTGAGGCCGTAAAGACTTGGCCGAGACCCATGACTTCGACTGAGGTTCGTAGTTTCTTATGGTTAGCTGGGCACTATAAAAGGTTTGTAGAGGGGTTTTCTTCTCCTTCAACTCCATTAACGAAGCTGACTCAAAAAGCAGCTAAGTTCCAGTGGACTGAGGCTTCCAAGCATAGTTTCCCGGAGCTGAAGGACATGTTGACATCAACACGAGTTCAAGAATTGGCAGAGGGTTCAGAAGGCTATGCGTTGTATTATGACATTTTCGGTGTTGGGTTTAGATGTGTTCTAATGCAACATGGTAAGATTATCGCATATGCTTCAAGACAGTTGAGAAAGCATGAGAAGAACTATCCGACTATCGATTTAGAGTTGGTTGTAGTGGTGCATTCTTTAAAGATCTGGAGACATTATTTGTATTGCTATTATGTTGACATCTTAACAGTTCATAAAAGGCTTCAATATGTCTTTAGACAGAAGAAGTTATATCTGCGATAGCGTCGATGGCTTGAGTTACTGAAGGACTACAACGTGGATATTTTATATCATCCAGGAAAGGCAAATGTGGTAGCCGGTGTCCTCAGTCGATGATATATGGGTAGTTTATCCTATTTAAGTGTTGAGAAGTGTGAGCTAGCGCGAGAGCTTCATCAGTTAGCAAGCTTGGAAGTCAAATTGTTAGAGGCACAAGATAGTGGGGTGACAATTCAGGACACAGCCGTATCATCTCTAGTGTTACAAGTAAAATCATGGCAACAAGAGGATCCTAGCTTAGAGAAGCTCATAGCCAAGGCTCAGGATCAACAGTCTTTAACATTTGATATAGTGGGAGATGGAGTCCTTAGATATAACGGTCGATTATATGTTCCACATGTTGCAGGGCTTCGACATTCGATTATGGAAGAGGCAAATCATTCCCATAATTATATTAACCCTGATTCGACGAAGATATACCATGATATTAAGGAGATCTATTGGTGGCATAGGATGAAGAAGGATGTTGCTGAGTTTGTGGCACAGTGTCTTAACTACCAACATGTGAAGGTTGAGCAACAAAAGCCCGCTTGGCTAGTTCAGGAGATAGACATTTCAATGTGGAAGTGGGAAGCAATTAATATGGATTTTATTACAGGGTTACCTCGATCGCGTCGCTAGTTTGACTATATTTGGGTAATTGTTGATAGACTAACAAAATCAGCCCACTTCTTACTAGTCAGGGCAACTTTTTTGGCCGAAGACTATGCAGGGCACTATATTAGAGAGATTATCTCTGATAGAGGAGCACATTTTACCACCAACTTCTGGAAGTCCTTCGAGCAAGGATTGGAGAGACATGTTAATCTTAGTATAGCCTTTCACCCTCAGACAGATGGCTAGGCTGAGCGTACAATTTTGACACACGAGGATATGCTATGAGCGTGAGCGCAAGACGTCAGGGGAAGTTAAGATGACCACATACCTCTTATTGAGTTCGCATACAATTATAACTATCATTCTAGCATCGGGATGGCACCTTATGAGGCTTTGTATGGGCAAAAATGTAGGTCCCCCATCAGATGGTTTGAGGTAGTTGAGTCAGGGTTGATTGGACCCGACTTATTACAGTAGACATTGGAGCAGGTTAAGCTCATTCGGGAGTGGTTGATAACAGCTCAAAGCCGATTGAAGTCATACTCAGATGCAACGAAGGGACTTAGAGTTTTATGTTGATGACTGCGTATTCTTTAAAGTCTCGCCTATGAAAGGTGTTATGAGAGTTGGCAAAAAAGGCAAGCCTAGTCCAAGATTCATTAGGACATACCGGATCCTTTGGAGTGTAGGACGGGTGACTTATGAGTTTGAATTGTCTTCGGGGAAAGAAACTGTTCATGTATAATTCGGGTCGGGTCAAATATGTGGTATGTCGGCTTACTTAACATTTTAAGCTATGAAAGCATTTATTTTCACTTCCAAACCAGAGAGAAAGCTTAAGAGAGGGTTCCTACGGAGTTCTTGAATGTTGAAGGTTAGTTTTTGACGATTTCTACCATTAAAGGTTGCCCCCGTGCCTAGAAACTTGATCTCTAGACGTGGCAATCATTTTTCCCTTCTATTAGCTGCATTTAGAGCTAATTTTTGAAGATATAAATTTGTAGTAATTGGTGTATCTTTAAGATTTAAACTTGGTTCACTAAGGTAATCATCTCGGGACTTTATTATGATTGTTTTTATGAATTTCTACGGACATTTCGACAAGTTGGGGAAATATGGCAAATCTGTCGATTTAAGATTGATTATGAAATATTTATAGGTGCGTACCAGCTTTGTATATATAGTGTTTGTGAAGCTTAGACCATAAGGAACAAGTTTCGTGCAGGAACTACGGTGTTTCGAGCATTCATTAGAAAGGTATGTTAAGGTTATTCCCTTCGTTTGACATGTTTCCTTCGAGGTAGTTAATGTTGGTGATCTTGTAGATGTAATTGTGAGTGGTTGGCAGATTGAGTGGTTATAAACCATCATTTTAGGGACTTATAATCAGTTAAGAATGACCCTAAGTTAGGAACAACTTGGAGATTATTAATATATATTGTTTATAGCTAAATTGCTCTCTTTTAGCCTATAAATTATTTATTGTCACCCTTGGGGATATTGTGGTTAGTTGTTGAGCTTTGAACTGCCTATGGGGGCTATGATATTGTCTAATAGGACTATGTTATTTCCAAAGAGGGCTATAACAGCCCACGGGGATATATTGATGCCAAAGAGTGTTATGTTTTGTCTACGGGGCTATTTTGATGCCAAAGAAGGCTATGTGTTACCTATAGGGCTATGTTGATGCAAAAGAGGGCTATGTGCAACCAACAAAGCTATAATGTTGCCTAAGAGGGCTATGTTCTGCCTACGAGGCTATATCATTGCCAAAAAGGGTTATGTAACTTCTTACAAAGACAAGGGGTTACCAATAGGGGTATGTAGATTGATTTGGCACCTTCTGGGCTTATGGGGGCTTAGGTAGGTGGTATGTTGTTTGTACCTGCCGAGCTTATGGGGGCTTTGTTAGATTGATGTTTGATCATTTTTGTATATTTAGATTCAGTAGTGGGTTAGCATGCTTATCTAAAATTTTGATTTCCTTACGTGATTGCTTTTTGTATATTATGATACTTGCTTGTTCATTCAGTCTATAGTCTTTCATACTCTGTACAATATTTTGTACTAACGACCCATTGCCTTGGGAGCTGCATTCATGCATGCAACTCCCGATAGATGACCTAGTAGACCTCTTCAGCAATAGGATTGACTTCTATCTAATTAGCTAGCCCCTTTCCTCCGAAGCTGCCAGAGTTGGGAAGTTTGTTAGGTTTTGTTGTAGATTTCTTTATGGGTATGCTGGGGCCCTGTCCCGCCAATCTTTACTACTCTTAGAGGCTTGCAGACTAGTGTTTGGGGTGTATAGCTACGTCATGGCTATACTAGCCTAGTTTGTTGGTTTGATAAAGCTTGTGAGTTGTTTGATGTATTGTCTTGAGATATACCTGCTTTCAGTTTTGGTATAGATATCATGGTGGCCTCGACGGCCAAATCAGGACTTCTATACTAGTTGGCTATTTATTTATATGATCTCCTGGGAGTAGCTCTTTGTTTTATAGATCAGTTGACATGGACCTTGCCGGCCGAGGGCTTAATTTTAAGCCAAGATACACTTGTTTGTTTTCTTGATTGGATGTGGCTACCATGCGCTAATAGCAAATGGTTCAGCAGTGTTGGCGGGGGCATGAGTTTTTGCTTTAGGAGCCAGCTGCCCCCCTTGAGTTTGGGGTGTGACAGTTGTAGAGTGTCGTATGAGCATTAAATTCAAGGAGGGTGGGTAATAAATTAGGAATAATGTTGTATGCCATATTTTAATTGTTCAGGGGTTGTATCTCAAGTTTTGAAGTTAGGTAAGTGGCAAAATAAAAATTGGTGAAAGTTATCGTGAATTCATTTTTTAAGATTTCTCTGAAATTTGGGTCAAATGTCTTTGATGTTTTCTCCCAATATATAAAGAGTTAGAAGAACTATCACCCATTAAATCGAATACCTATGAGTCTAGTTTGCAACGCACAAAACCCCGTGTCCAACCGACATCGGAATAAAACGTTATGAGCATTTTTCTGCGAACTATCGGGGAAGAATCTGGGTCGGATCCGGGTCAGGTAAAAAATGTGGTATGTCGGCTTACTCAAAGTTTTAAGCTATGAACACATTTCCTTTCACTTCCAAACCAAAGAGAAAGCTTAGATAGGGTTTCTATAGAGGTCTTGCATGATGAAGGTTAGTTTTTGACGATTTCTATCATTAAAGGTTTCCCCCGTGCCTCGAAATATGATCTCAACACATGGAAATCATTTTCCCTTCTATTAGCTGTGTTTGGAGCTGGTTTTTGAATATATAAATTTGTAGTTATTGGTGTTTCTTCAAGGTTTACACTTGGTTAACTAAGGTAATCATCTCGGGACTCTTTTATGATTGTTTTTATGAATTTCTACGGACGTTTAGATAAGTTGGGGCAATATGGAAAATATGTCGATTTAAGATTAAGTATGAATTGTTTATAGGTGCGTACCAGCTGTGTATATATAGTGTTTGTGAAGGTTAGGATATAAGAAACAACTTTCTTGAAGGAACTATGGTCTTTCGAGAGTTCATTGGAAAGGTATGTTAAGGCTATTCCCTTCATTCGACATGTTTCCTTAGAGGTAGTTAATGTTAGTGATCTAGTAGAAGCAATTGTGAGTGGTTGGCTTATTGAGTGGTTATAAACCCTCATTTTAGGGACTCATAATATGTTAAGAATGACCCTAAGTTAGGAACGACTTGGAGATTAATAATATGTATTATTTATAGCTAAATCTCTCGTCTTTAGCCTATTCAATTGTTTATTGTCGCCCTTGTGGTTATTGTGGTTAGTTGTTGAGCTATGAACTGCCTAAGGGGGCTATGATGTTGTCTAATAGAACTATGGTATTTCTTAAGAGGGCTATAACAGCCCACAGGGCTATATTGATGTCAAAGAGTGTTATGTGTTGCCTACAGGGCTGTTTTGACGCAAAAGAGGGCTATTTGTTGCCTATAGAGCTCTGTTGATGCAAAAAAGGGCTATGTGCAGCCCACTTAGCTATGATGTTGCCTAAGAGGGCTATGTGCTGCCTAAGGGGTTATATGGTTTCAAAAAAGGGCTATGTGACTTCTTACAAAGACAAAGGGCTACCGATAAGGGTATGTAGATTTATTTGGTACCTTCTGGGTTTATCGGGGCCTAGGTAGGTCGTATGTTATTTGTACCTGCTGAGCATATGGGGGCTTGGTTAGGTTGATGTTTGATCATTTTTGTATTTTTAGATTCTGTAGTGGGTTGGCATTCTTATCTAAAATTTTGATTTCCATACGTGATTGTTTTTTATATATTATGATACTTTCTCATTTAGTCTCTAGCCTTCCATACTATGTACATTATTTTGTACTGACGCCCCATTGCCTTGGGGGGACTGCATTCATGCATGGACGTCCCGACAGATGACCCAGTAGACCTCCTCAGCAACAGGATTGACTTTTATCTGGTTGGCTAGCCCCTTTCTTCCGAAGCTGCCAAAGTTGGGAGGTTTGTTAGGTTTTGTTTTTTATATCTTAATGGGTATGTCCCTCCAATCTTTACTACTCTTAGAGGCTTGCAGGCTAGTGTGTGGGGTTTATCACTACGTTATGGCAATACTAGCGTAGTTTGTTTGTTTGATAAAACTTGTGAGTTGTTTTATGTATTGTCTTGATATATACCTGTTTTCAGTTTTGGTATAGATATCATGGTGGCCTCGACGGCCCAATCAAGACTTATGTGCTAGTTGACTATTTATTTACATGATCTCCTGGGAGTAGCTGTTTCTTTTATAGATTAGTTGACACGAGCCTTGTTGGCCGAGGGCTTTGATTTAAGCTGAGATATACCTGTTTGTTTTCTTGATTTCATGTGGCTGCCATGCGCTAGTAGCAAATGATTCAGCAGGGTCAGCACGGGCTTGAGTTCTGGCATTAGGAGTCAGTTACGCCCCTTGAGTTTGGGGCATGAAAAACTTGGTGTCAGAGCTACGTCGTTTCCTTGGGAGTGTGCAAGTCGTGTCTAGTAGAGTCTTGTTTATAAATAAGTTGTTCCCCACATTCGATAACTATGAAGCTACCGGGAATGTTAGAATGACTATCCTTCTTTTCCACACCTCGTGATATAGAGCGGTGTCTTAAGGGTTGAGGTTTCTGGCTTATAATTGATACTTGTATGCAAATAGAGATGGCTGACACCATACAGACCACATCTAGCCAGGGGCTAGATACACCTGCAGGCGAGGGTACCGGCAAGGTACCACATGTGGAGGTAGCCCATTGTGAGACCCAAGGGGATAGATATTTTCAGCCCCTTATTGCTTATCCACCGCTTCAGGAGCCTCCGGGGGATATAGGACTACCGACTCCACCAACAGTACCACCTGTAGTGCCTCCTATTCCATCTGATCAAGATTTCAAGAGTTCAGTATGTATGTTAGCAAAATTAGTAGTTGCACAGCACCAGCCAGTTGCGCCAGATATTGCCGGACCATCTGAAGGGCCCGAAAGTTCGAGAGTTCATGAGTTTCTTTCTTTGAATCCTCCACAGTTTACAGGAACAGATCGCGGAGAGGACCCTCAACACTTTGTTGATCAACTTCATAGGATCTTTAGAGTCATGCATGCATCAGCGACTGAGTGAGTTAAGTTAACATCATTTCATTTGCGCGATGTTGCAGTATTGTGGTACGAGAGTTGGAAGACATCTAGGGGAAACGATGCATCTCTACCCACTTGGGATAGCTTTACAGAAGCTTTCATAGATCACTATTTGCCTCGAGAGATTAGGGATTGCCAGGTGGACCAGTTTCTGAACCTCTGACAGGGCAGCATGAGCGTCTGAGAGTACGGACTAAGATTTGTTTCAATGGCTAGATATACAGTAGCATTTGTTGATACGGTGCATGATAGGGTGCGTAGATTTGTGGGAGGGCTCGACAGAGACTATATCGACGCTTGTTTTACCGCTGAACTAAATGATAATATGGATATCTCGCAAATCCAGGCCTTTGCACAGGGCATAGAGGATCGACGACATTTACAGTATATGAGTGAGAGGGTCGAGAGAGAGATAGAAGAGGGCTAGACCCGCAGGTTCACTGGGAGACTTTTAGGGTGCTCTGAAACCCCGATATTCTATTAGACCACCTAGACTTCCACCACAATAGTTCGGAGGTAGTATATTTGATTGTCAAGGACTGTTAGGCCCAGGTGCGGGCTCACGAGCATCAGGCTCTCAACAGTAGAGGGGTTCAGGCAATGCTAGGGCAGCCCCGCCGCATTGCGCTACTTGCGGTAGGATGCATTTCGGGAGGTGCAGACATGTTTCCATATGTTTTTATTATTCTTGACAGGAGGGACATGGGTGGAGAAACTGCCCGACCATAGGTCAGTCGACCAAGTCAGTAGTAGGTTCCTCCTCATCAAAATAGTCTACAGGGCGTGGACCCCAAACTTTAGAAGGTAGAGGTAGAGGCGGAGGCAAAGAGGGAGAATCTAGTTCTAGTAGTTGTGAGAACCATACATATTCACTAGCCGACCGAGAGGAATCAGAGTCATCACTAAATGTTGTGACAGGTACATTGATTGTTTGCTCCCATTGTGTTTATGCTTTGATAGATCCTGGATCTACTTAGTCTTATGTTACTCCATTTGTTGCGGGGAAGTTTTGTATAGTAGCAGAGTCATTAGATCGACCCTTTATTGTATATACACCAGTTTGTGACTCTATTGTTGCCAGGAGAGTCTATCGAGGTTTCACGATAGAAATTATCGACTGTCAGACCTCTGTAGATCTCGTAAAGTTAGATATGGTTTATTTTAACATCATTATGGGTATGGACTGGTTAGCGTCTTGTTATGCTAATGTTGAGTGCCAAACAAAGATTGTTAGATTCCACTTTCCAGGAGAGACAGTTCGGCAATGGAAAGGCCATACAGCAACACTGAAAGGTAGGTTTATTTCCTATCTTAAGGCGAGGAGGATGATTACTAAGTGTTGTATTTATCATCTTGTTAACGTTCATAATATAGATGCAGAACCACCGACTCTTCAGTCTATTCCGATAATTAATGAGTTTCTAGATGTATTTCCAGACGAGCTCCCTAGTATCCCTCCAGAATGGGAAATTAATTTTGCTATAGATATGCTACTAGGTACACAACCCATATTTATCCCTCCTTATAGAATGGATCCTGCTGAGCTAAAGGAGTTGACGGATCAACTAAAAAACTTGCTGGATAAAGGCTTTATTAGGCCTAGTGCTTCACTATGGGGTGAGCTAGTGTTATTCGTAAGGAAGAAATATGGCTCACTAAGAATGTTTATCGATTACCGACAATTGAATAACACGACTATAAAGAATAAGTATTCTCTTCCGTGGATGGATGACTTGTTTGATCAGTTACAAGGTGCTAAGTGCTTCTCAAAGATTGATTTAAGATAAGGGTACCACTAGATACGTGTTTGGGAGAAAGACGTTCCAAAGATAGCTTTTAGAACCAGATATGGACACTTTGAGTTCTTGGTAATGTCTTTTGGATTAACTAATGCCCCAGTAGTGTTCATAGACCTGATGAATACTATATTCATACTGTATCTAGACATGTTTGTGATTGTATTTATTGATGGTATTTTGGTGTATTCACGTTCAAAAGTTTAGCATGCAAATCATATGCGAGCAGTACTTCAGGTTCTTCAAAACCGAGAACATTATGCAAAGTTTTCTCAGTGTGAGTTCTGGTTGGACTCTGTAGCTTTCTTAGGCCATATTGTATTAGATGCAGGCAATACGGTTGATACACAAAAGATTAAGGCCGTAAAAAACTTGGCCCAGACCCATGAATCCAACTAAGGTTCATAGTTTCTTAGAGTTAACTTGGCACTACAGAAGGTTTGTAGAGGGATTTTCTTCACTTTCAGCCCCATTAACGAAGCTGACTTAATAAGCAGGTAACTTCCAGTGGACTGAGGCTTGCGAGTATAGTTTCCAGGAGCTGAAGGACATGTTGGCATCAGCACCAGTTCTAGCATTGCCAGAGGGTTCAGAAGGCTATGCGGTGTATTGTGATGTTTCAGGTGTTGGGTTTGGATATGTTCTAATGCAACATGGTAAGGTTATCGCATATGCTTCAAGGCAATTGAGAAAGCAGGAGAAGAACTATCTGACCCTCGATTTAAAGTTAGCTGCAGTTGTGCATGCTTTAAAGATCTGGAGACATTATTTGTATGCCTTTGATGTTGATATCTTCACAGATCATAAATGCCTTCAACATATCTTTAGATAGAAGAAGTTAAATATATGATAGTGTCGATGTCTTGAGTTACTGAAAGATTACGACGTGGATATTTTATATCATCCAGGAAAGGCGAATGTGGTAGACGATGCCCTCAGTCGAAGATATATGGGTATTTTATCCTATTTAAGTGTTGAAAAACATGAGCTAGCGCGAGAGCTTCATCAGTTAGCTAGCTTGTGAGTCAAATTGTTAGAGGCAGAAGATAGCGGGGTAAGAGTTCAGGACACAGTCGTATCATATCTAGTTGTAGAAGTAAAATCATGGCAACAAGAGGATCCTAGCTTAGAGAAGCTCAAAGCCAAGGCTCAGGATCAACAGTCTTTAGCATTTGATATAGTAGGAGATGGAGTCCTTCGATATAGCGGTCGATTGTGTGTTCCAAATGTTGCAGGGTTTCGACATCGGAATATGGAAGAGGCAAATCATTCCTGTAATTCTATTTACCCTGGTTTGATGAAGATGTACCATGATATTAAGAAGATCTATTGGTAGAACGGGATAAAGAAGGACGTTGCTGAGTTTGTGGTACAGTGTCCTAACTACCAACAGGTGAAAGTTGATCACCAAAAGCCTGCTGGGCTAGTTCAGGAGATAGCCATTTCTTTGGAGAATTGGGAAGCAATTAATATGGATTTTATTACAGGGCTACCTCGATCGCGTCGCAAGTTTGACTCTATTTTGGTAATTGTTGATAGAGTAACAAAATCAGCCCACTTCTTACCAGTCAGGGCAGCTTTTATGGCTGAAAACTATGCAGGGCTCTATATTAGAGATATTGTTAAGCTACACGGTGTCCCAATATCTATTTTCTCTAATAGAGGAGCACAATTTACCGCCAACTTCTGAAAGTCCTTCCAGAAAGGATTGGGGAGACAGGTTAATCTTAGTATAGCCTTTCACCCTCAGACAGATGGCTAGGATGAGCGCACAATTTTGACACTCGAGGATATGTTATGGGCGTGTGCGCAACACTTCAAGGGAAGTTGGGATGACCACTTATAACTTATTCAGTTCACATATAATAATAGTTATCATTCTAGCATCGGGATGGCACCTTATGAGGCTTTGTATGGGCAAAAATATAGGTCCCCCATCAGATGGTTCGAGGTAGGTGAGTCAGGGTTAATTGGACCTGACTTAGTACAGTAGACGATAGAGCAGGTTAAGCTCATTCGGGAGAGGTTGTTTACAACTCAAAGTCGATAGAAGTCATACTCAGATGTGTGACGAAGGGACTTAGTACTTTGTGTCGATGACTGGGTATTCTTTAAAGTCTCGCCTATGAAGGGTGTTATGAGATTTGGCAAAAAAGGCAAGCTTAATCCAAGATTCATTGGGCCATATCGGATCCTTTGGAGGGTAGCACGGGTGGCTTATGAGTTTGAATTGCTTTCGGGGCTAGCATTTGTTAATCCAGTTTGCCGTGTATCGATGTTACATAAATGCGTAGGAGACCCTTCTCGGGTTGTCCCGATTCAGAATGTTCATGTCACAGAGGTGTTGTCCAACGAGAAAACTCCTATTTCCATATTAGATTGGCACGTCCGTAAATTGAGGACCAAAGAGGTGTCTTCGGTAAAATTATTATGGACAAATAAGTATAGAGAAGAGGTGATCTAGGAAGCTGAGGATGGCATGAGGTCCAAATATCCTCACTTGTTTCATACCCCAAGGTGATAGCATATCAATTTATATTAGTGCAGTGAGATTAAATACCAATTTGATATTTTTTATATTGTTGCTTTTTATTATTGTTGTTTTCGTTGTATATTTGCTCACACTGTTATTGTGCAGCTATAGCGCTTAGCTATTTATGTCATCGTGTGAGATGCTTAGGTTAGAATTCCTGCGTTTTATATTCCTGGATAGTCATATTTACAAAGGATATTCTGCCTAAATTTTTGAAACTCCTAAGGACTTAACCGCGTGACTCAGATTTTTTAATTCGAGGAAGAAAGTTTCTAAGGGGGGAAGGATGTAACACCCCGACTTTTCAAAACATCTAAATTAACTCGTATCTTCGTAGAAAGACAAGGAGGGTGGGTAATAAATTAAGAATAATGTGGTATGTCATATTTTAAGTGTTCAAGGGTTATATCTCAAGTTTTGAAGTTAGGTAAGTGGTAAAATAAAAGTTGGAGAAAGTTATCGGAAGTTCCTTTTTAAAGATTTCTCTTAAATTTGGGTCAAATGTGTTGGATGTTTTCTCCCAATATATAAAGAGTTAGAAGGCATATCACCCATTAAATCAAAGGCCTACGAATTTAGTTTGCAACGCCCAAAACCCCTTGTCCAACCGACATTGGAGTAAAAAGTTATGAGCATTTTACTATGTACTACCGAGGCAGAATTCGGGTCGGGTAAAAAATGTGGTATGTCGACTTACTCAACGTTTTAGGCCATGAAAACATTTATTTTCACTTATAAACCAGAGAGAAAGCTTAAGAGAGGGTTCCTACGAAGTTCTTGCATGTTGAAGGTTAGTTTCTGACGATTTCTACAATTAAAGGTTTCCCCCGTGCCTAGAAACGTGATCTCTACACGTGACAATCGTTTTTCCCTATTATTAGCTGCGTTTAGAGATAGTTTTTGAAGATATAAATTTGTACTTATTGGTGTTTCTTCAAGGTTTAAACTTGTTTAACTAAGGTAATCATCTCAGGATTCTTTTATGATTATTTTTATGAATATATAGGGACATTTTGACAAGTTGGGGCAATATGGCGAATCTGCCGATTTAAGATTAATTATGAACTATTTATAGGTGCGTACCAACTTTGTATATATAGTGTCTATGAAGCTTAGGACATAACGAACAAGTTTCATGAAAGAACTACGATCTTTCGATAGTTCATTGGAAAGGTATGTTAAGGCTATTCCCTTCGTTCGACATGTTTCCTTAGAGGTAGTAAATGTTAGTGATCTTGTAGATGTAACTGTGAGTGGTACAAAGATTGAGTGGATATAAACCCTCATTTTAGGGACTCATAATCTGTTAAGAACGACCCTAAGTTAGGAACGACTTGAAGATTATTCATATTTATTGTTTATAGCAAAATTGTTCGCCTTTAGCCTATTCAATTGTTTGTTGTCACCCTTGGGGCTATTATGGTTAGTTGTTGAGCTATAAACTGCCTATGAGGGCTGTGATATTGTTTAATAAGACTATGTTATTTCCAAAGAGGGCTATAACAGCCCATTGGGCTATATTGATTCCAAAGAGTGTTATGTGTTGCCAACGGGACTATTTTGATGCCAAAGAAGGCTATGTGTTGCCTACAGGGCTATGTTGATGATAAAGAGGGCTATGTGCAGCCAACAGAGCTATGATGTTGCTTAAGAGGGCTATTTGCTGCCTACGGGCTATATCGTTGCCAAAAAGGGCTATATGACTTCTTACACGGACAAGGGGCTGCCGATAGGGGTATGTAGATTGATTTGGCACCTTCTTGGCTTATGGGGGCCTAGGTAGGTGGTATGTTGTTTGTACCTGCTGAGCTTATGGGGGATTGTTTAGGTTGAAGTTTGATCATATTTGTATTTTTAGATTCAGTAGTGGGTTAGCATGCTTATCTAAAATTTTGATTTCCTTACGTGATTGCTTTTTGTATATTATGATACTTGCTAATTAAGTCTATAGCCTTTCATACTCTGTACATTATTTTGTATTGACACCCCATTGCCTTGGGGTCTCTGCATGCATGTACCAACATACGACCCAGTAGACCTCCTCAGCGGCAGGATTGACTTCTATCCAATTGGCTAGCCCCTTTCCTCCGAAGCTGCCAGAGTTGGGAGGTTTGTTAGGTTTATTGTATATATCTTTATGGGTATGCTGGGCCCCTATCCCGCCAGTGTTTACAACTCTTAGAGGCTTGCAGGCTAGTGTGTGGGTTTTATAGCTACGTTATGGCCATACTGTCCTAGTTTGTTGTTTCGATAAAGCTTGTGAGTTGTTTGATGTATTGTCTTGATATATACCTGCTTTTAGTTTTGGTATAGATATCATTATGGCCTCGACGGCCTAATCAGGACTTCTGTGCTAGTTGACTATTTTTTTATATGATGTCCTGGGAGTAGTAGCTGTTTCTTTTATAGATCAGTTGACAGGGGCCTTGCCGATCGAGGGCTTAGTTTTAAGTCGAGATATACTTGTTTGTTTTCTTGATTGTATGTGGATGCCATACGCTAGTAGCAAATGGTTCAGCAGGGTTGGCGCGAGCCTGAGTTTTGGCATTAGGTGCCAGTTGCGAACCTTGAGTTTGGGGTGTGACAGTTGTAGAGTGTCGTATGAGCATTAAAATCAAAATAATTGGTTCCCTTACTTAGAATAGGGGTTTTAGGGGTTAATGTAGGTCGGTTATTCAGTTAATTAACCACCTATTTAAGTATAATACACCCCTAAATTAATCACTTTAACTCATGCATTAAAAGACCCCAAATTACTCTCCAAGAAATCCTCTCTCTAGAAGAAGAAGAAGAAAGGAAGTCGGGGTAGTTACTTTGGGAGATTTTCACCATTGATTTAAGCTTTGTTTAGGGATTTGATTAAAGGTATGTGATTCTTAATCATCTATGGGTTATTCCACACATTGAGTACCCATAGTTTCCCCACTTGTGAAATCAAAAACCCAATTCTAGCTAGGGTTGTGCTTGCAGTGTGGGTAGGGTTTGGATGTGATTCCAATCTAGTGGGTAACATCTAATTATGACTGATATAGCTTTGTTTAATGATATTATGATGAATTAATGTGATTTATATGGTAAACCCTAATCTAAATTGATGAATGTGATCTTTGTGGGTTTATGTCGTCATTAGAGGCAAAATTGATAGTTCATAGGTGATCTTCCTAATTCAATGTTGTGTGTAGTAATTGATCAAGATTAGGAATACCTAGACATGAATTGAACTAGACACTAAGCATAGCAATTATATCAAATGGTCAATCAAATTTTTATTCAACCTTATAGAATTAAGAATTATAAATGTCCCCCTTGATTAGAAAAAGAATGGACTGGTCTTTTTTTTTTGTTCAATCATTGGAAAGAAGGGAAAGAGAAGTAGTCAAATTATTCCTCGTCTAGAAATATCCAAATTTTGATGCCCAATATTCCATAGATAGTTCGAACTGTATAAGAGTAATAATCAATTTTAGCTCGAATCGTTTGTAGGGGAACCCTGCCTTCTCTGATCCATTTGACACGTGCAATTTCTTTTCCGTCGATACGCCCCGCAATTTGTATTTGAATTCCTTTTGTATCCACTTGTTCTATTAATTCAACATGATTGATCTTGACTTGTAAAGACGAAATTGAACCTTTAAGGCAAATTATGACTAGAATCACCTAGTATTAAAGAATGTGATTGAATGTCTTGTAATCTAGGTTCATAATATGCTTCCATGATGTAGACTCATTGAGAAATATGAGTCATATTTATGAATGATGATCATTAGGGCTTAAGAAGGAAGCTAATATCATTAACTTTAGATACTAAGGCTTTGAGAGTAAAACCTACATATGAGTCCAAGGCTAATGAATAGGATTGTGTTGAGAGACCTTTACCTACTTAATTCACCATATGAACCATATATGGTAGGAAGTGATAGGATCACTAAGGTCATGATGATATCCTTGTCTAATGTAGAATTGTAGACATTATACTAAGTATGAATATGAACTTAACATGAAAGACTTATCACATAGTAATTGTTCTAGGGTTGAAGGACTTCTCCTAACTAATTGAACCTAAGGCTAGAGGGCCTTTATACCTAGGTCATGGATGGTGATAGTTGCTCACACATGGTCTAAAAGAGGTATTAGCATGGATTGGTTGTCAAGAACCTCTTTCCATAAACTTGAGTCAAAGTAGAGACTTAATGATTATCTTGTGGGATTTATGCCTAGCACCGAGTGGATATTGAAATGAGATGGTGGTTCCCACCTAGTTGAGTTTGTGCTTTCATGGAGGTTCCCACCTAGTTTAGTTTGGGCTTCCCACATGGGATCTCTCACCTAGAAGAGTATTTATTTCCCCAAGTGTTTCTCATGAGATGGAAGCCTCACCTAGTGAAGTTTGTGTTTCTAGTAGCAATCTCCATATCCCATAACTACATGCCCCGTAGTAAATTTAGCTAGTGGATCCGACTAAGCGAACAAACCGGTCCTACCTTGGCAAGTGGACCAACCCTTAATGGTGTGGGTAACACCATTGAAGATTATGTGATAACTCATATGTTCTCATGTAGGTTAAGGCTATATCCCAATTATACAATATTGGTAATGAACTAAGATTGTTCTCAATGTAGCATCTCCTAGAGTTCAAACCTCATGGGCTAAGATTATGCATTAAGTAGCATCTCCTAGAGTCCAATCCAAGTAATGGTCTAAGATTATGCTTGAAGGAGAATCTCCTAGAGACCAAACTAAATGAACTAAGAGTATGCCTTAAGTAGTATCTCCTAGAGTTCAAACATGATGAACTAAGATATACGTAGAGAGATATACCTAGAGTAGTATATCTTAGGGTTAAACCTTAATGAACTAAGATATACTTAGTGTAGTATATCCTAGGGTTCTAAGTAATGAGGAACTAAGAAAAGTTATTGAAGAACCTCATAATGTTCTAGAGTATAAATGGACTTAGATATGCTTATGTAGTGCCTGAAAGAGTCCATAATGATATTGAACCTAGATATGCTAAAAAGAATTATCTCAGAGGGTCAAACCTTATAATGAACTAAGATCATGCTTTAAGTAGCATCTCCAATAGTTCAAGTTTAATGAACATAGATTATTCTTTAAGTAGCATTTCGTAGAAGTTTCAATATAATGAACTAAGGGACTAATATATACCTAGTAAAGTGTCTCCTAGTGTTCCATTCTTTAAAAAGATGGCTAGTCCCTAATTAAGGAACATGAGTATGATGACCTAAAAGAGTACTTAGTATGAGGGGTAGTATGGGATGCCTCTTATGCATTGAACAAGTATGACTTAAGGTTACCTTATGAGTGTAGTCTTCTACGATGTATGCTTAGATAAGATTGTATTATAGTTTCCTTCCTTGACATGATATAATTGACTAGGGTGATAGTTCCGTTGTCCTTACGAATTAAGCTAGTAATGAGACCAAGGTAGGGTAAATATGACTATGATGACTTCAAGGTCAAGCTTAGTGTGGAGGGTATTATGGTATGCCTTTCATACATTGCACAAGTGAGCTTTGAGGTTACTTAGGAGTATGGTTCCCTTATGGTGAAAAGCTTAAAGACTTAGACTATGTATATAGACTATGATTAAGATGACCAAAAAGGGATACTTGGCTTGGGTGGTATGATGGGATGCTATTCATGCTTTGCCCTTATATGCTTTTAAGGTTACTTGAGAATGGTTCTATTATGATAGAGATGACTAAGAGCCAATTTTGATTATGCGATGCTTATGTTGAAGACTTGGGTTATTACTATTATGACTTATCTCTTATATTCATTAACTATGTCGTATGTTGACTAATGTTTATATGAGCCTTATGTTGGAGACCATGCTATGACTATGATCATTTATGTTATGACTATGTTATTATCTCTTATGCTTATGTCTTATGTTGACTAATCATTTGACAGGCTCTTATGATGTTGTGCTAGCTGTCATACTTGGTACATTTTGTACTAACGCATATTGCCTACATTCTAATCAAATTTAGGGTTGAGGAGATTGAGTTGTTTTGAAGGCTAGGTTTCCAAGAATCTAGAAGAGTTGAAGATTTGGTGAGTCCTCATAGCTTCGATGAAAAAACCCACCTTACATTTATGTCTTTTATTTTCATGTTAGGACTATTGTATGGGCCGTGTCCCAAGAGTTTATTCTAAAAAGTTGTATTAGCTGGTTTGAGACAAAGTGTAGAAATTCTTCCGCTTGCTTTTATGAAAATTATTTTGATTGTAAAAGTCTTAAATTTTCCCGTATTTTCTATTATCTTATGTTCAGGATATGCTAAGGGCTTGTATGCGCCCCCTTTGGGGTCAACTACGCCATGTTATGTCTAGGGGTACCCCTGGGCAGTGACAAACATCCAAATAATTCCCAAAGTTCATGTCCTCACCAAAAGTTTTCTCCCTAGAACTTCAAGGAAAAAGAAGAAGGAAGAGGGTGAAGCTAGGGTTCAAGAATTTAGTTCTTTTCATCAAATTTATTGGGCTTCATTGTTAAGGTATTGTAGCTCTTCATCCATGGATAGAATTCATCCATGGAATCCCTTCAAAACTCCAATTTCAAAGATAGATATTCCCGAAGAACCTAGGGTTTTTCTCTAAGTCATGGGTTTCTTTCAAAAATAATTATAATGTTTCAATTAGCTTATATTATTATTGAATTGATTATTTATGATGATTTTTATGTTGAAATCCCCAAGAACCCTTGAAACCCCCATACTTATCAATTATGGTCTTGTGGTGTGGGTTTGTTGATCATAGAAGAATATTATGGGATTATGCTTTTTATAGTTGGGTTACTTGAATGATGTTATTATCCATGTCTAATGTAGTAATTCTAGATGTGTTGATGGAAATATGATCTTTGATCCTTGAAGGACAAAGTATGGGAATTATGCATGATTTATGAAATTTAATATATCCTTTAAGAACACTTTGAGAGAAAAGTGAATATTATTATGATCTAGTTGTTGTGTTGTTGAAATGTTATCCTCATATACACACATATGTATAAATATGATATGATGTGGATGGTTTTCTCACAATATAGTAATTCTAATGTTGAAAGGCTATTCTCACCTACTGAATATAGGAGTTATAGTAGGAGTTATTTTGAATTTAGTTTCAAGACAATATTCTATGTGTAAGAACTTAAGTCAAGACTTAATATGAACTCTGTGGGACTTAATTCTTAACACCGAGTGGATAGTGATATGAGATGGAAGCCCTCACGATACTAGAGGCCGGGTTTCTAGGAGCAATCTATTGGGATGGAAGCCTTCACGATAATAGAGGCCGGGTTTTCAAGTAGCAATCATCTTGTCCCATAAACTATGTACCCTCATAGGTCTTTAGATAGTGGATCCACCTAAGCTAAGAGTGTGGTTCTACCTTAGGGAAGTAGGACAATCCCTTTTTGGTGTGGGGTAGACTACGGATTCCATGTTATGCTCAAATGGTCTATGCCGGTTAAGGCTTCTCCCACTATGATAGTATGAACATGAATATGAGTTATGATCTATACTTACTCAAGAAGCTTTACTTTGTATGAGTGGGATTATGGAATCTTTTTCATGCATTGCACAAGTAGTCTTTAAGGGTACTTATGGTATGGTTCTCTTATGCTATGATGATCTATGTAAATAATATACTTATGACTTATGCTATTCCATTGTCTTTAAAATGATACTTTAACTTAGTAATTTTCATGCATTCAACTGAAATGCCCCTTTTAGCATATGTACATGATTTTATGCATGGCTATCATACTTAGTCCATTTTTGTACTAACCCAAATTTTCCTACATTTTCCCCCAAGTCTACATCTGGTTCTCAAGGTGGTCATCATCGTGGCTAAATCCTGGACTTGATCATTTCTCCTAGATTGTTGGTGAGTCCTCCTGATTCGAGAACGGATGTGTTCATTTAGTAGTTTCTTTCTTTGTATTTAATTTTTGGACTAAGTTGTATGGGTTGTCCCTATTTCATTCAAGTATTGTAATAGATTGCTATATTGAGACAAGTCTAGACTTCTGCTTTGCTTTTATGAAAAATCTTTTTAAGATTGGAAATGTGTTTTACTCTTATTGTTCTAATGCTTTACATTATAATATGCTTAAGTCGGTTACATGGTGCCCTTGGGGTATTATGTGCCTTGTTAGATCTAGGGGGTACCTCTGGGTCGTGACAAAAACATAAAGCCTAAACCCTAAACGTTAGTTCCCTATCTTTAAACCCTAAACCATAAATATGAGGGCCTAAACCTTAAAGGGAAACAGTAATCCTTTCGGTCTTAACCCTACACCATAAAATCTAAACCATAATCCCAAAACCCTAAACCTTAAGACCTAAAACCTAAACCATAAGCCCTAACCACTAAATCATAAACCATAAACCATAGACCATAAACCATAAACCATAAACCATAAACAATAAACTCTAAACCTTAGGGCCTAAACCCTAAACTTTAATGCTTAAACTCTAATACCTAAAACATAAAAAAAAAACTAAAACATAGTATCTAAGCCATTAACCTTAGGACCTAACCCTTAACCCTTATACCTAAATCCTTAAACTTAGGGTCTAAACCCTAAACCCTAAACCCTAAGAAGCCCTAATATCTAAATTCTAAACCCTAAATCCTAAAAAACAATAAATCCTAAGAAACCATAAGAAAGCTTAAATCTTAAACCCTAAGAAACCATAACCCTAAATCCTAAGGTGCCCTAAATCCAAAGATATTCCAAGAAACCCAAACCCCTAAATCTAAAGAAACCCTAAGCCCTAAAAGACCGTCAAAACCTTCAAAACTTAATCCTAAAAAACCCTAAAACCCCTAAAACCTTTCAAAAACCCCAAACATAAAAAATTGTAAGCCCTAAACCTTAAAAATTGTAAACCTAAAAATCCCTAACCATAATCCATAGGGCCTAAAGCTAAACTTTAAGGGAAAAATGTAAACCAGAAACACTAAACCTTATGTCTTATGGCTAAACCCTAAACAAGAACATTGACACCCTAAACTTTAGGGACTAAAACCTAAACCCTCACCCCTAAAACGTAAATTCTAAACCCTAAACATTTAGGTCTAAATCATAGACCGTAAACCATAAACAATAAAATCTAAACCTTAGGGCCTAAACCGTAAATAATAGAGCCTAAACCATAGGGCCTAAACTATAATCCATAAACCATGAATTATAAACCCTAAACCATAAATCATAAATCATAAACCTTAGGATCTAAGTTGTAAACCTTAGGTCCTAACCCTAAACCCTAATCCCTACACCTTAAACCTTAAGTCATAGACCCGGAAGGAGATACCAACTCTAAGTATTTCCATTCTATTATGAGAGGGACTAGGAGAAAATTATTCATTCACAAAATCTGTATTAGTGATGATGTTTGGGTCCAAGGGGATGAGAATATTGCTAAGGCAGCTTGTGATTATTTCCAACACATATTTTTTGGTCAGGAGGAAAGGATAAATGAAGATATCTTAAATTGCATTCCTAGATTGATCACCCTTGCACAGAATCAACTTCTTCAATAAATGCCTAATATGGAGGAGCAAACTCAGGTTGTTTTCTCTATGAACCCCAACTCTGCAGCTGGTCTGGATGGTTTTGGAGGAAAATTTTATCAATTATGCTGGGAGGTCATTAAAGAAGACATTTTGAGTGTTGTCCAATACTTTTTTTGTGGTCATATTATGCCCAAGTTCATCTCTCATGCAAGTCTGGTCTTACTTCCTAAGGTTGAACATCCTAATCAGTTCAGTGAGTTCAGGCCCATTAGTCTAAGTAACTTCTCCAACAAGTTTATTTCCAAACTTCTTAGTCTTAGACTGGCCCCAGTTCTGCCTCAGTTTATTTCTGAGACCAGTCTGGCTTTGTTAGGGGTAGAAGTATTTCGGAAAATATTATGCTCGCTCAGGAAATCACTCATGGTATAAAGAAACCCAAGGAAGGTGACAATGTGGTCATTAAACTAGATATGACCAAGGCATATGATAGAGTGTCTTGGTCATTCACTAGTTTAGTTTTGAGAAGAATGGGATTTGGAGAGTCTTTTATTGATTTGGCTTGGAGGATCATGAGCAACAATTGGTATTCTGTTATAGTGAATGGTACAAGACATGGCTTTTTCCAATCCACCAGAGGCCTTAAGCAAGGAGATCCATTATCACCTTCCCTATTTATTTTAGGGGCTGAGGTGCTTTCTAGGATTCTTAACTTGCTACATCAGAATTAGAATTACAAGAATTTTCAAATGGAGTCCAGAGGTCCTCAGATCAATCATTTAAGCTTTGCAGATGATATCATTATTATCTCTTCTACTACCAGGGAGACCCTAACCAGATATGAGAAGTTGTCTGATCAGCCGATTAATAAGGACAAGAGTCACTTCATGGTTACTGAAAATACTCCCCTTGCTATGACTGAGTTGATTAAAGAGATCACTGGTTTAACCCAGAAAATCAGTCCAATTACATATCTAGGCTGTGCACTTTATATTGGAGGTCAAAGTATCATTTACTATTCTGAGTTAGTTGCAAAGGTGAAAAAGAAGATCACTGGTTGGCAATCAAGAATGCTAAGCTTTGGGGTCAAGGCCACTATGGTAAAGCATGTCCTACACTATTTTCCCATCCATACCATGCCAGCAATATCCCTCCCTAATACTACTATCAATTACATGAAGAGGGATATAGCTGATTTCTTTTGGTGTTAGGATAAGGAAAAGAAGAAATATCATTAGGTTTCCTGGGATACCTTGAGTTTACCTTTTGTTGAAGGAGGAATAGGGGTAAGGCAACTTGAGGATGTATCCTCTTCTCTACAATTTAAGCAATGGTGGACCTTTAGGACTAAAAACTCACTACGAGGACATTTTCTAAGAGAAAAATACTGTTAAAGGGCAAATGTAGTTGCCAAAAAACTTGACATAGGGCAGTCTTTGGTTTGGAACTATATGATGAAAAATAAAAGTGTTGTTCAAGCTTAGATAACTTGAAAAATCAATTCTGGTAACAACTCCTTTTGGTGGAATGACTGGTTTGGTGGTGGCCACTTAGCACAACACTGTGATCACATTACTAGCCTTAATGATACTCTTGTTTTTCACTTTCTAGTGAATGGCCAGTGGAATGAAGCCTTGATTAGACAATTGGTTCCTCCTATCATTGTCCCCAGAATTTTAAGCACTGTAATTCACTTCCAAGCTGGTATTCAGGATGAGCCGATTTGGAAACTTAATGATAATGGTAAGTTCTCTTATTCCTCAGCCTGTAATCTCATCAGAAAAAAAAAGGATAAGTGTATCATGGGTAAAGGTATCTGGGATAACCACATCCCCTTTAAGTTATCATTTCTCATTTGGAGAGCATTAAAATGTAAATTGCCAACCAATGAGAAATTGATCACCTTTGGTATCGAACCTGCACAGTGCTCTTGCTGCTATGTTCCAGGGGAAGATAATATTGAGCATATCTTTGTGTCTGGCCATTTTGCAAGTCATCTATGGAAGTTCTACTCTACTACTTTTTGTATCCAACATCAGCACACGTCCCTGCACAATCTTCTGTTAAAATAGTGGCAGCAAGATCACAAGAATGAAGTCCAGAAATTAGTGATTCGACTTTTACCGTTAATTATTTGTTTGAATTTGTGGAAAAATAGGTGTGCAGCAAATTATGGTGATAAGCAATCCAACACTGCTAGAGTAAAGTTTCTAATCCTAAAACACATCATTAACTTGCTCAACAAAACCTACCCCTATATCCACTGGTCAAACAATTGGCCAGATTTGATAAGGATGGTAGGAAATTGCAGACATGATACCATGATCAAAGTTGTGAGCTGGGAAAGACCTATACAACAGACCTTCAAGCTAAACACGGATGGTAGTGCCATTAGTAATCCGGGGAAGATAGGAGGAGGAGGTATTTTGAGGGATGCAGATGGTAAAATGATCTATGCATTTGATATTCCTCTTGGCACTGGCACTAACAATCAGGCTGAAGCTCAAGCTGTTATCCATGGCCTCCACTTGAGTATACAACATGGCTTTAAGAGGATCAATTTGGAGGTAGATTCTAAAATGCTCACTAAATGGATTAATCACACCTCCAAACCTCCTTGGAGAATGCAACATGATATTCAGGAGTTGGGGGAACTCATCAAGAAATTATCATTTTTCTAGTGCAATCACATATACAGGGAGGCCAAGAGTACTGCAAATTTCATGTCCAAACTCAGCCATACATTTTATATTCTCCAGCAATTCTATACTCATCTACAACTCCCCAAAGCTGCAAGGGGAAGCTACTGTCTAGAAAGAATGGGAATGATTAATTTCAGGAGGAAAAATCTCAAGAGAATTAAACAACCTCCCTGAAGTTTATTTTTGCAGTGTCCTTTTTATGGTTTATTCAACTACGCTATGTCTTGTTAGGTATAGCTTATTTGAATTAGTTAGATTTATTCTCTTCTTTGTAAGGGCAGAGTCTCCCTTATTTAGGCTTTCCTAGTAACTTTGTATTGAGAGGAGTCCTCTCCTAGGTGCTTAGTTCTAGGTTTCCTTTTCTAGTAAGGGGATGAGTTGACTAGTCTTAGTAGACAGGTCGACTCTTGAACCACCATAGGATCGGAGGTAAGGTTTATGTCCCGCTCCTTGTACTTATTTTGTTTTTATTTATGCTAAGGCATGGGGGTGTTGCGAAGCCCCGGCCCCCCCCCCCAACGGTCTATCAAATAAATAAATAAATAAAAGTTATACACCCTAAACCCTAAAGAACCCTAAGATACCATAAACCCTTAACCCTAAGAAACCCTAAAAACTAAACCTTATGAAACCCTAAATTCAAATAAATCATAAAATCTAAACTATAAAACCCAAAGAACCCTAAGCCCTAAACCGTAAACCCTAAATTACCCTAACAAAAATCCACAACCCTAAAAAACATTAAGCCCTAAACAACCAAAAAAATATTTAAAAACCTAATGGTCCTTAACCCTAAAAAACCTTAAACCCTAGACCATAAAACTTAAACCTTAAGGCCTAAACACTAAAGCCTAAACCATGAGGACGAAACTCATAATCATAAAGAATACACCTGAAACCCTAAACCTTAGAGACTAAACCCTAAACCTTAGGGCCTAAACCCTAAATCTTAAGCCCTAAACCTTAGGGCATAAATCCTAGAACCTAAACCATAAACCCTAAACTCAAAAACCTAAACCCTAAACCTTAGAGCCTAAACCCTAAACCTTATGGCCTAAACCATAAACCATGAACCTTAATGTCAAAACCCTAAATCTTAAGGGAAAACCCTAAACCCTAAATAGTTAACCTTATGGCCTACAACCTACAGCCTAAACCTTAGTTCCTAAACTCTAAACCATAAGCCCAAAACTCTATACCTTAGGACTTAAAACCTGAACCCTAAGCCCTAGACAGTAAATCATAAACCATAAACCTTAGTGCCTAAACCCTAAATCATAAACCATAGACCAATAATCATAAACAATAAATTCTAAACAGTAACGCCTAAACTCTAATACGTAAACCATAAAACATAAAACATAAAACCTAAACCATAGCATCTAAGACCTTAACGTTAGGGCCTAAACCTAAACCCTTATCCCTAAATCCTAAAATGTACTGCCTAATCCCTAAACCCTAAGTAACCCTAAACCCTAAGAAACCCAATACTCTAAAATGTAAACCCTAAGCAGTAAAATATCATCAACCCTAAGAAACATTCAATCCAAAAATTCAAGATACTCTATGAAATCCTATACCTAAATCCTAAAAACCCTAAATCATAAGATATCCTATGAAACCCTAAACCCTAAACAAATCTTAAAAAACCTTTAAAATTCTTAACTTAAAAACATGAAAATGTTTTAAAAAAACACTAAACATAAAAAACCCAAAGCCCTAAATCCTAAAAAAATGGTTAACCTAGAAAACCATAAACTCAAAAAAAATTCATAAACACTTACACCCTAAGAATCTAAAAACACTAAAATACCTAAATCCTAATCTCTAAAAAACCCAAAAACCCAAACCATAAACCTTAGGGCCTAAACCTAAACATTAAGGGAAAACCTCAAAACATAAATACTAAACCATATGGCCTATAGCCTAAACCCTTAACCTGTAACAACCTTCAAAATAAAGTAGGATAGAGTAGAGCCTAACATGGGTTTTATGCATTAATAACTTGTCAAAATAATGAAGAATAGCATGTTAATTCAGTTTGAAAGATTTTGGAAGTCAAACGTCAAGGGACGACCAAGACGTTCGGAAACTAGTCTTTTACATGTTGGTGTGTTCTAGTATGTTGTTCATGTTTTTATATGTTGTTTGGAGTCTAAAATCAGTGGAGGTGACCCTAGTGTCTTAATAAATGTTTTTAGGGTAACAACGTTCTGATACGATGACCTGGGGGCCACCCTAAGGGTCCCCGAGGAGGACCCCAACCTTGGCCAAGCAAGCTGCCAAGGCAGCTTGAAGTCGTGCTTGGAGAGAGCATGTCCACGTCGCGGACTAGCTCCACTAAGGGGCAAATATTTGGTCCACGTCGCGGACTCTACTTTCTCAAATTTAATTTCCAGAAAACTTGTGGGAACACCTCCGCGTCGTGAGCTTGTTTCCCGACGAAATCTGTGAAAATAAAACTCAAGTTTGACTTGTTTAAAAGGTCCTACTAAGTGAGGGGTACTTTGGGTAATTATTATAAATGATTATTCTACCTATTATAGGCTATTTTAAGTTGGTTAAAACCCCAAAACCTAAAATTAGACCCCATTCTTCAAATTGACCCTTCCCTCTCAAAATAGATTCTCTCAAAAACTCCATTGAAGACCTTGATGAAGCTCAAGCTAGAAGATGGGTTTTCAACTGATTTCTTCTTCAATTTCACGGGTCTTCAATAATTAATGTATGGTGACTCTTGATTCTTGAATAACTTGTCATTCAAGGAGTTCTATCAAAGATTTTCAAAAGTGATTCAAAGACCAAAATTCCCAATTTTCAATCTAAACTTGGGTTCCTTGTCAAACGATTTTCTAAATCATTCTATTGATGAATTAATGTGGAATTAATGTTTTTAAGACAATTTTCAAAGGAATTCTTGAAGAACCCATGATCCCCAAATTCTCGAAAATTGGCCTATGATGTGGGTCTTTGTGAATATGATCTCTATTGGTGAAATTATATTTAGATTAGATTGTATTGATGTTTCCTATGATTATCTATACTTATTAATGGTGAATTATTGGTAAATTGATAAGTGGAGAATTATGGCCTTATGGGAAAAGTTATGGGTTGATCCCTTTGTTTATAGAATTGTACTTAGATTATGTTTATGATATTGAAATACATTGTTAATTCCTATTGCTACCTATGTCAATTGATTATGAATTGTTGAGGATTGATCCATGGTGATCATGGCTTGGAGAATTAGTAAGTTGACCTAACTTCTAGTCTATAGTATGAGAATTCATGTTGTGTGGTTTGATCCACTTATGGTGGAGGTGTTCACTTCTTGTCTATCTATGCATGTTGAGATCATGGCCTTGAAGGCAATAGGTGTGAAGTGAATTGATGATTATGATGCATATGTTTATGAAGTTATGCTATGAAGGTTATGTATAATATCCTCAATGCTAGCATGATGTTTAAAGTGTTATGATGATAAGGAGTATAATGTGAATGATAATGTTAGGGATAAGGTGTGGTCTACATGATTGATTATGTTAGGTACTATTGTGGAATGACCCCTATATGAATGCTTGATCATATACATGTTAGGAGTACCTATTCAATGTTGAATGTGTCCTTATCTCCTATGATGAAGTGTGGGTGTGTGGTCTAGAATCCCTAAGGGCTTTATATGTGAATTGCTCATGAATTTGGGACATTGTGAATGTGTTGTGATCCCTTTAAGGAAAGAACACTCAATATCAATGTTGTTGCTAATATGTCACTATGAGGACCAATATGCACACACACACACTCTACATGTATAGCTATGAATATGATGTGTTATGGTGTCTATTGAAAGATTAACTCTTATATGCACCCTTACATCTTATTATGCATGCAAAGTGTATGATTAGAAAGGTATGAATATGTGTTGTATGAAGGTGTTTATGTGAGCGGCTTTGTCACATATGTACACACACATGAATGAATGAATAAGGTTTGTGATAATCTAGTGAAGGTGCGTCTCTTGAAAGGTTTACTCAATTGTACTCTAAACTAGACTATGTTATGAATATGGTATGATTATGTGAAAGGTCATTCTCAGATAATGTAGGTTCTTTGATGAAAGGTCATTCTCATCTTAGAAACCTTTGAGATATATGATATGAGGGATTAAGTCCCTAAAGCCTATTTTATGAACTATTGTTAAATAAAGGCTTAAAGATGTTTAAAAAGGGAGTTGGAGCTTAGCACCGAGTGAACATGAAAAATGAGAGTGGGGGCTTCACGTTTAGCAAATCCGGCTTCCCACAAGAGAATCTTCACAGTTAGCAAATCTGGGTTCCCAACATAGATGTTGTCTCATGAGATGGAAACCTCCACGCTTAGTAAGTCAAAGTTTTCAAGTAGCAATCTCCTTGTTCCATAACTACGTGCCCCCGTAGGTATTAACTTAGTGGATCCACTAGATAGCTATTATGTATGTAGGTCCTACTTTGGCAAGTAGTACCCTCTCTATTCGGTGTGGGAGTAGAACACCGGATTCCATGTAGCTCACATGGTCTATGTCGGTTATGGCAATGTCTCCCGAAAGTTAAGAAATGAACTAAGATAAGAATATGAACTCTAGTCATGATTTCTTGAAGAGTTACTTAGTGTAGGTAGGA
>JAJOOD010003499.1:0-45396 GCA_029582525.1 Solanum tacnaense
AATAAAACCGTAATTCATCGACATAATGACTTTGAAAACGTTTTACCAATGAACCCATGCCTAGAATAGAAAATAGAACTTTTGTTCTTTAGAAGACTTTTGAAACCCTTTTTGAATGGACTCCTTGAAAGGAAGGATAATCAAGGATAGCCAAGTCTCATGGATTGGCTTACCCTCCAAACGTTTGAAGCTTTGAATATTGTCCCTAAGTGTCATCATCTTCGAAGGAGAGAAAAATCACACTTGGAATGCGGTAATAAGCTCGTCCCACGAAGTGATAGAATCTTTTGGCAACTTGGCCAACCACTTGCATGCTTCTCCCAATAGAGAAAATGGGAACAACCTCTGCCGAAGGTAAACGAATTGCACCAACACCACCCACTAGATTAGGGTCATTGACATCATTAAGATTCCCGATGTCATCTTTGTGGCCCACTTGGCTACCATTGCTTCCATTGACACTCATTTCCTCCTCTGTTTTAACACAAGCAACACAAAACAAAAACTAAAAGTAAGTAGATTCAACTGTGGCTAAAAAGAACACAATTTAACTTCACCAAAAGAATTTCAAACAACACCACTCCACGGCAGCGGTGCCATTTTGATTAATAACGTTTCAAAGACACTACTTCCAATTCTAAGTGTCAACGATCGTAAATCAGTAGAAAACCAAACTAAATAAGTTGGGGTCGAATCCCATAGGGAGCGGTACGTGTTTTAAACTCGATCAAGAAGTATGAATGTGGTCAAATCAGCCATAGGAATAAAGATTATCGGAAAAAAATATATTAAATTAAAGGGGGTCACGAATGTCAAATGGGGGGATTTTGGTTTGAAATTATCAACTACAAACAGTCACAAACACTAGGAATTAACAATAATGAGAAAGATTCTTGGGATGTGATCGATTATAGGCAAATATAGACACATGTGTAATTGCAACTATTAGTAAATAGCTAAATATTAGTGAGTAGGCTAGACTATAAGGGAAGTAATTTTCACTTGAACAATTACTCCGAAGCAGGTGATTTCTTTTGAACATCAACAAGCATGCAAATTAAGAGCAGCCCACGCCTTAATCCATTCACTCTCTTGAGCTAAATTTGTGGAATTGGGTTTAGGGTTCACTCACTCAAGCTAAACACAGGTCAACCCAAAACCCACAACCATTAATCAATAATCTTAGTTCTAAAACCTCTCTCTCGAGTAAGCCAAGAATGCAAATATAGAACTGCATTTGCAACTACAATTCTTAAATTAAACCACAATTAATGATTAAGTTCACTTTTAAATAGCATTTAAACTAACAATTAGCAATACCCATAAACTAAATCAGCCTATAATCACATGATCACATCCCAAGAATTGGGGTTTTAGCTAGACATTATAAGAAAGTAAAGACAGTTACCAAATTGACTATCCATGAACTGGGTAAGAGTGATTTCGTTTTTATAATTCTCCAATTTGATGAATCTCAAAGACCCACTTCTAATTTCTCAATAGTGAATTTCTTCAATCCTTCAAAGCTAAGGAAAAACTATGGAGAGAAGTGTTCTAAGTATTCTGATACAAACTAATACAAAATATAAGTTCCAAGATATAATATCGATACTAAATTAATGTTCAAAATGTAATTTATAGTCGCCTAAAATATGCCACAAAGGGCAAGTCGACGAAGTAAGTTGGGCTCACCGAACTACTCAGCGAGCAGCCCTTTGACCTCTTCCATTACCTTTTCACCTTGGAATTCAACATCCTCAATGTTTGTAACTTTGGGCGATCTATCTTGGCTTCGTGGAACTACTATGTAATCCGCCGACTACTCCTTTTCATCGCTGATTTGGTTCTTTCCTTCACCGCTTGTCACATTGGAACGATGAACCACTCGCCGACACGCCGAGTGCTCTTGGTGATCCCCAGGCTCTCCCTTCTTCATTTCTTCAGCTTGTTTTGTTCCTTTTTTCCTGTTAGTATCCTTGCTTTGTTCCTCAATCCATAACCTGAAAATCAAGGATTTAACATCAGTTCTTGGCACAAATTAAGCATTTTAGGACACTAAATCTATATAAATAAAGCCCTAAATAAGTCTAAATTCAGGACTCATCACTAAGCTAAGAGTATGGTTCTACCTTAGGCAAGTAGGACAACCTCTTTTCGGTGTGGGGTAGACAGTGGATTCCAAGATTAAGCTCACATGGTCCATGTCGGTTAAGGCTAGTCCCACTTTGATAATATGAACAAGAATATGAATTATGATCTATAGTTACTCAAGAAGCTTTCCTTAGTGTGGGTAGGATTATGGAATCTTATTCATGCATTGCACAAGGATACTTTGAGGGTATTTATGGTATGTTTCTATTATGATATGATGACCTATATATTGAATATGCCTATGACTTATGCTTTTACACTAATCTTCATGATGGTTCTTAAACTTGGTAAAGTGCATGCCTTTCAAATAGATGTCCCTTTTTAGCATGATTTCAAGGATTTTATGCATGGCTATCATACTTAGTGCATCT
Organism: Solanum tacnaense; assembly: GCA_029582525.1. Classification (NCBI taxonomy): domain Eukaryota; kingdom Viridiplantae; phylum Streptophyta; class Magnoliopsida; order Solanales; family Solanaceae; genus Solanum; species Solanum tacnaense. The sequence continues at coordinate 2,523 of JAJOOD010003499.1, forward strand.
TTGTACTAACCCATATTTTCTACATTTTTCCATTAAGTGTAGGTTCCGGTGTTTGAGGTGATCTTCCTTCTTCTTCAAGTCTTTAAAGCTTGGATCGACTATTCTCCTTGCTTTTGGTGAGTCCTCATGGTTCGAGGACGAATGATGATTTTATAGTTCTTTTCTTGTACTTCCATTTGAGAACTATGTTGTAAGGGCTGTGATCCTATTGGATACTTCGATTGTAATAGATGGCTAATTAAGACAAGTCTAGACATCCATTTTCCTTTATGAAAACTTTTGGACTTGAAAATGTGTTTTACTCTTTATTTTTCTTTACTTATGTTATGATATGCTAAGTTGCTTACATGGTTCCTTTCGGTGTTCTATGTGCCTTGTTACATCTAGGGGGTACCATTGGGTCGTGACAAACTTGGTAATCAGAGCAAAAGATTTAGAATGATTCTAGGATGATGTCTCATAAGTCGCGTCTAGTAGAGTCTTGTTCATGAGTGTGAAGAAGCGTGGCACATTTATGAATGAGAGGCTATAAAGTCCTTGTCCTAACCCTTCTCTTGTGTCTTCAGGAAATGAATACACAAAGTACTAACACGAGAAGAATGGAGGGCGACAATATGAATGAGGAAGATCTTCATGGTAATAAAACTTCTTAAGGTAACCGAGCTCCGATTAGTCCTCCGGCTATGTCGGATGTGGAGGTTAGGTTGGCTTTTCTAATGTTGACTCAAGCCTTGACGGCCAAAGCCAATAGAGATGTTTGGACTCATGTGAACCATAATACGAATTCCACGTCTTTTAGATTGAGGGATTTTGCAAGAATGAACCCTCCCGAGTTTCATGGTTCCAAAGTGGGAGAAGATCCTCAAGAATTTGTGGAAGAGATTTATAAGATAATTGATGCCATGGGGGGTGACTTCGATAGAGAAAGCAGAGCTAGCCGCTTATCAATTGAAGAATTTGGCTCAAATTTGGTATACTCAATGGAAGAAAAATAAGCCGGTAGGAGCGTGTCCCATAATTGAAAGGTGTTTAAGAAGGCATTCCTTGATAGGTTCTTTCCCCGGGAATTGAGGGAAGCTAAGGTGGAAGAATTTTTTACCCTTGCGCATGAGCGTTAAGAAGTATGCCTTGAAATTCGCCCAACTATTCAAATATGCTCCATTTATGGTGGTGGATCAGAGGGATGAGCTGAGTAGGATTTTGACCGGTGTGTCCGACTTGGTTGAAGAAGAATGTTGTACAACAATGCTCCATGATAACATGGATATCTTAAGGCTTTTGGTGTACGCTCAACAAATTGAAGAGTCAAAACTCAAGAAAAAGAATAGAATGGTAAAAACTAGGACCGGTGATGGGAACTTCTCCAATGCTAGGTCCAATGGGAAAGGTCAACCAAGGTTTAGACAATGGCTCTCCAACATAGGCTCCTTTAGTGCTCCAAAGGTCAACAAGGATAGGATTTCCAACCCTAAACCTCAAGGAGGTAATGGTGGTGGTTCTTATATTGCTAGGCCTAATTGTGCAAAATGTGGTAAAAAACATGATGGCAAAGTCCTAGTTGGCTTGGATGGGTACTATTGTTGTGGAAAGAGTGGCCACAAGATGAGAGATTGTCTAACACTTGCGGCAAGGGAAAAAGAGGGGAAGCAAGCTCCTCCAAGTGGTTCAAATTCCAATGCCCAAAAGCAAAATCGTTTTTATGCTCTTCTCTCTCAAGAAGACCAAGAGAGCTCCCCAAATATTGTGACCGGTATGTTAAAAGTCTTTTCTATTGATGTATATGCCTTGTTATATCCCAGTGCCACTTTGTCCTTTGTAACACCTTTTGTGGCCATGAAGTTTGAAATACTCCCCGAAGTGTTAGTAGAGCCTTTTTCAGTCTCTATCCAGGTTGGTGACTCAGTGGTGGCTAAGAAAGTTTATAGAAGTTGTCCCATTTCCTTTTCCCATAGGGTTACTTTGGTAGATTTGGTGGAGTTAGACGTGTTAGACTTTGATGTGATTTTGGGTATGGATTAGTTGCATGTGTGTTATGCTTCTATTGATTGTAGGACTCGGGTGGTTAGGTTCCAATTTCCAAATGAGCCTATCTTAGAGTGGAAGAGGGGAAATTATATGCCTAGAAGTCAATTTGTCTCTTTTCTTAAAGATAGGAAGATGATCTCCAAAGAGTATATTTACCATCTTGTTAGGGTGAGGGATGTTGAATCTGAAACCCATTCTCTAGAGTCGGTTCTAGTAGTTAATGAGTTCCCAGAAGTTTTCCCCAATGATTTACCCGGTATTCCTTCTGAGTGGGAAATAGATTTTGGCATTGACCTTCTTCCGGATATGCAACCTATCTCTATTCCTCCTTATAGAATGGCTCCGACGGACTGAAAGGAGTTGAAAGAGCAACTAAAAGATCTGCTAGACAAGGGTTTTATTCAACCGAGTATCTATCCATGGGGTGCTTCGGTGTTGTTTGTTAGAAAGAAAGATGGGTCTCTTAGAATGTGTATTGATTATCGTCAATTGAATAAAGTGACCATTAAGAACAAGTATCCTCTTCCAAGGATTGATGACTTGTTTGACCAACTTCAAGGGGCTAGTTATTTCTCGAAGATTGATCTTCATTCGGGTTATCACCAATTGAGGGTGAGAGGGGTTTATATTCCCAAGATGACTTTCTGAACAAGATATGGTCACTATGAGTTTCTAGTAATGTCCTTTGGTTTGACTAACGCTCCGGCGGCGTTCACGGACTTAATGAATAGAGTGTTCCGACAATAACTTGACGTGTTTGTGATAGTGTTTATCGATGATATTTTGATTTACTCAAGGAGTGAGAATGATAATATTGACCATTTGAGGGTTGTATTGCAGGTTCTTAAGGGCCATCAACTTTTTGCAAAGTTTAGTAGGTGTGAATTTTTGTTACGGTCCATAGCATTCCTTGGTCATATTGTGTCAAGCAAGGGTATAGAGGTAGATCCTAAGAAGATGGATGCGGTCAAGAGTTGGCCTAAACCTCTAATTCCTTAGAACATTAGAAGCTTTTTGGGTTTGGACGGTTACTATAGGAGGTTTGTTGAGGGGTTTTCCTATGTTGCCTCTCCGTTGATGGCTTTGACTCAAAAGAAGGCTAAGTTTGTGTAGTCAGAATCTTGTGAGAAGAGTTTCCAAGAATTGAAAGATAGACGTACTTCAACTACGGTGTTGACCTTACCGGAGGGTACATATGGTTTCATAGTATATTGTGATGCCTCTAGAGTTGGGTTGGGATGTGTACTTATGCAACATAGTAAGGTGATTGCCTATGCTTCAAGGTAACTTAAAGTCCATGAGAAAAATTATCCAACCCATGACCTTGAGTTAGCGACGATTGTGTTTTCCTTGAAAATATGGAGGCATTATCTATATGGGGTGCATGTTGATGTGTTTACCGATCACAAGAGCTTACAATATGTGTTTAGTCAAAAGGACTTGAATTTTCGCCAAAGGAGGTGGTTAGAATTATTGAAGGACTATGACATAAGTGTCCTTTACCATCCCGACAATGCTAATGTGGTAGCGGATGCACTTAGTAAGTTGTCCATTGGTAGTGTGGCTCATGTAGAGGATGAAAAGAAAGAATTGGTTTGTGATGTGCATAGGTTGGCTCGGTTAGGTATCAACTAGTGGATTCCACCAAGGGTGGTGTTACGGTCCATAATGGTTCCGAATCGTCCTTTGTAATGGATGTGAAGTCTAAGCAATACCTTGATCCTATATTAGTTGAGTTGAAAGAGTCGTTACTCAAAAAGTCCGCTAAGGCTTTCTCCCAAGGTCGATTATGTGTTCCGGATGTTGATGGTTTGAGGGAGCAAATTGTAAAAGAAGCTCATGGTTCTCGATATTCTATTCATCCGGCAGTCACCAAGATGTACCATAACCTACGGGAAGTCTATTGGTGGAACGGAATGAAAAAGGATATTGCGGGATTTGTATCGAAATGTCTGAATTGTCAAAAAGTTAAGGCTGAACATCGAGGGTCGGGAGGCTCTTTGCAAGATATACCAATTCCCACTTGGAAGTGGGAGGAAGTGAATATGGTTCACCAGCACGGGCCGTGGGTCTTCCCACGGTCCGTCAGTGGTGGGCGTGGATGGGGCCTGGATACTGCCTTTTGGAAGTTAGACTTAGGGGTGTTTTGGGGTTTTCCGTTTTAATTAACTATTAAGTGGTGTCATTGTCCACTAAAATAAACTAACTATATAAGTATTTTAGGCACCTAAACTAACTCATTTAGATCATAATTTTTAAATCCCCAAATCCAAACCAAAACCCTCTCCAAAATCTTCTCTCTAGAACTCCAAGGAAGAAGAAGAAGAAAGGTGAAGCTAGGGTTGAAGGATCCATCTTTTCTCCTCAAATTTGCGGTAAATTTTCATCAAGGTATGGTATTCCTTCATCCATGGATAGTTTTCATCCATGGAGTCCCTCCAAACTCAATTTCAAAACTTGTAATTTCCCCAAAAAGCTAGGGTTTTACTCCAAGTCATGAATTTCCTTCAAAAATGATTCTAATGATTTAATGGTTATTTACTGTTTTAAGATGAATTCCCCAAGTATCCATGAATTCCCCTATTTTCCCAATTTGAATCTTAAAGTGTGGGTATTGATTAATGCAAGTAGAATATGATTGAATTATGCATGTAGTAATAGAACTACTTGAATTATGTTATCATCCATGTCTAATGTAGTAATTCTATATGTGTTGCTGGAATATGATCTATGGTCCTTGAAGGGAAAAGTATACGAACTATGCATGATTATGAGGTGTAAGTATATGCCTCATGAACAATTTGAGGGTAAAGTGAATATGATTATGATCTAGTTGTTGTATTGTTGGAAGTTATCCTCATGTACACACTTATGTATGAATATGGTATGATGTGAAAGGTTTGTCACATGTAGTGATTCTAAGGTTGGAAGACTAGTCTCACCTATTGAATCTAGGATCTTTAGTATGAGGTATTTTGATTGAGTGTCAAGACATTCTTCCATAATTATCAATTTAAGTAAAGACTTAATATGAACTCAATGAAAATTATGCTTAATACAGAGTGGATATTGACAGTGAGATGGAAGCTCCTCCGCTAGTAGAGGGCGGGCATTTAGAAGCAATCTCCTTATCCCATAAACTATGTGCCCACATAGGTCTTTAGCTAGTCGATCGACCTAATCTAAGAATATGGTTCTACCTTAGACAAGTAGGACAACCTGTTTTCGGTGTGGGGTAGACACCGGATTCCATGATTAAGCTCAAATGGTCTATGTCGGTTAAGGCTAGTCCCACTATGATAGTATGAACAAGAATATGAATTATGAACTATAGTTACTCAAGAAGCTTTCCATAGTGTGGGTAGGATTATGGATCTTATTCATGCATTGCACAAGTATGCTTTGAGGGTATTTATGGTATGTTTCTATTATGATATGCTGACCTATATGTTGAATATTCCTATGACTTATGCTTAACACTAATTTTCATGATGATTCATAAAATTGGTAAAGTGAATGTCTTTCAACTAGATGTCCCTTTTTAGCATGATTTCAAGGATTTTATGCATGGCTATCATACTTAGTGCATTTTTGCACTAATCCATACTTTCTACATTTTTTCATAAGTGTAGGTTCCGGTGTTTGAGGTGATCTTCCTTTTTGTTTAAAGCTTGGATCGACTATTCTCCTTGCTTTTGGTGAGTCCTCATGGTTCGAGGACGGATGATGATTTTCTAGACTTTTCTTGTACTTCCATTTAAGAACTATGTTGTAAGGGTTGTGAACCTATTAGACACTTCGATTGTAATAGATGGCTAATTGAGACAAGTCTAGACTTTCGTTTTCCCTTATGAAAACTTTTGACTTGAAAATACGTTTTACTCTTTATTGTTCTTTACTTAGGTTATGATATGCTAATTGTCTTACATGGTTCCTTTTGGGGTTCTATGTGCCAATTACGTCTAGAGGGTACCCTTGGGTCGTGACGTTACTGTTCAGATCATTCATATGCGAGGGTTGTGTGATTTAGGGGCAAGTATAAACCTGATGCCACTATTACTGTACAAGAAATTGGGGTTGGGTAGTCCTAAACTACCACCATTATCTTGCAGTTGACAGATCGGTTGGTAGCTAGATTAGAAGGTGTTGTGGAGGATGTCTTGGTCCAGGTGGGATAATTGATATTCCCGGTAGATTTTGTGGTGTTGAACTTTGAGCCAGATCCCGGGGTTCCTTTCATTCTTTGGAGACCTTTCTTGGATACGGGGAGTGCTATGATAGATGTAGCAGCAAGTCAATTAACCATGAGGGCGCATGACAAAGTAGAAGTGTTTGATGTCTACAAAGCGTTGAAACTGACGGTTGTGTATGAAGAGTTGTGTGCCATAACAATGATAGATCTTGCAATAGAAGCTCACTACATCGTATCAAAGGACCCTCTAGAACGTGTATTGATGGGGCACGATATTTATGGGGATACTGAAGTACAAGAAATGGTGCAGTTCATGGATGTGTCTAGTGTAGGCATATGAAGAGATCATTAGGAGCCATTGAATAGGGTGTTAGGTCCTCCACCCAAGCCTTCAATTGAAGAAGCACCCAAACTTGAGCTAAAAACGTTGCCAAGTCACCAAAGGTATGCATTTTTGGGTGAAAATAAGACCTTATCTATGATTTTGTCTGTAGATTTTTCTGAACCACAGGTTGAAGCAGCATTAAGTTTATTGAAGAGGAGAAAAGCAGCCTTAGGCCAGAAGATGTCTGACATCCAAGGGATAAGTCCGACATTGTGTATACAAGAGATCTACATGGAAGAAGGCCATAAGCCGAGTGCACAACACCAGCACAGACTAAATCCAGTCATGAAGGATGTGGTTGAAAGAAGTAATCAAGTGGCTAGATGTAGGGATAGTGTACCCCATATCTGCTAGCAAATGGATGAGTCATGTATAATGAGTACCCAAAAAGGGCGGTATAACTATGGTGACAAATGAGAAGAATGAACTGATCTCAACAAGGGCCACAAGCTAAAATATCCACAATATCAAGATCAAAACACACACACACACATATATATATATATATCAACAAAACCCAATATTCACAAACAAAATATAATCACAAGAGGTAGGTATGGAAATACCTCACCCGACCCAATAAAAAGAAGCAGTTGTCCTGAAATTCAACTAGACAAAATTAATCAGTAAAAACAAAAGAGAGGGAGGTAAGAATGTCATCCTTCCAGGCTAAATCTGGGGTGAAATCTGCATCTAAATCGCTCTATCTGTCAGGGCATCAGTACCCGAGGTAACACTCTGAGGATGGGCATCAGTGCCCGGTGTAGCATCGGTTGTGGCTTCATTGGGGCCTGCCATAGTAGTGTCTCTCAATGAGGTCTGAATAGAAGCATGTACCATAGCCTCATCTACCTCAATCAAGCCTTCAAACATAGTCTCTTCCTGAATACCAAGCTGCTCCTCATCAGTCTTAGCCTCGGACTCTACAGCCATATCATTAGCTCTAACCTCATCTCTGGTAGTAGCCAAAGGCACATCCAAACGGGACAGAATATTTATGCTCAGGTCATCAGGGATCTCCACAGTCCCAAAAATCAGAGAAATATCAGTGGACTTTAGCTGGTCCACATCCTTCCTCAACTCCGCAACCGCGGCCTTTAAGGTCGTCACCTCATGAGTAGCTCCATGATATCTCTCACACACCTTGATCCTTGCCATGAGGGCATCAATAAAAACTCTAAGAGGTGTCAATGCAACAGTGAGAGCTCTCTCAATAAACCCAGGAACCGTGGCCTCTAGCCTGGAAGCACGTACATCAGCACAATGGGCTAGGTGTCTCATCTATAGCAGGATGGCCTGGGTGAGCGGAGGTCAGGATGCAGTAGTGCTAGCACTAGCTCTAGGAGGTGGGGGAGAAGTAGACGAACTTGGAGTCACAGAGTGAGTATAGCTAGAAATACCTGAAGGTCCAGTGGCCGGAGTAGGCAATACTGCCTCTGCAGGTAATGTCTCAATATCAACCGCCGGCAAGTATCCACCGGAGCTGCCTTCCTTCTCTCAGCCTCGTCCTTTCGGTACTCTGCCTCAATACGCCGAATGCCAGTAAAGGAGGTGGGGGTTACCTCCACATCCATTTTCTCATCACTCGGAACATGGGCCCGTCTACACAGCTCGATGATCAAATCCGAAAATGAAAGAGATGTCTGATGTTGTTTGGCCCTCATGGCCATATCTTGTCCAATGATCATCATACCTCCGACTTTGTGTGGCGGAGGATGGACCCGTTCTAGATGGCCTGATTGTGCTTCTAATAAACCCAAACTAATACCTCGCCGCCACATTTAGATCTTTATTCTCTATGGGCACTCTAGCCTCAATCCACCTAGGAGTGCCGTCATAAAGGAGAAGAGCCAGCCAACTTTTCATGTCCTATAATGTTGTTCTCTTGATCATACTCTTGTAGTCATCTGCAATGTTGTGAATGTATCCCAAGACGACATTTATATCGTCACTATCACACTTTACCTTCTTCCCCCAGACAATCACTAAATCCACTGGTTTGAAGGTGATGGATTTCCTCTTCCCTTATGGTACCAACTCTCCGTAGGCGGAGTAGAACTCCCAGACCCAATTATGAATGTAAGGACCTCGGGGCTTAGTGAAGATAGCAAACTTGTGGTACTTTAAGGTGCTCCATATTTTCGGGTACCTGTCTACCACACCATTTGTGGAAAACCTCCTTTCCTCAATGATATTCCTCAGTCCCTCGGCCTTTAGTCTTTTGAGAGAGCGGGGAGGAGGACCTTGTACAGGTGGTGCTGGGGCCATAGTCTGAATTGAAACAGGAGTGGGAGGATGAGTCGGAGGCACCCAGATCCTAGATGGATCATGAATCCCATTTGAGCACATTTCTACTCTCCTAGCAAGTAGAAGTTGGTCATCCTCAGGCTCAGAAATGGAAGCCTGAGAATCCTGGGATTCTCCCTCGCTTTCTGATGAGGTAAGGTGAGTCGCATAGACTCCCTCATTGTTGAATCTGACCTCTGGTGACTCAACTACAAGCGCCTTTCCCTTTCCTTTACTTCATCCTCCCTTGGTACAGAGTTTAGATGTTTTTTCCTTGGAAGCAGTTGCTTCCTCATTGATTATGACTCTTTTTGCCCGCTTGCGGGGGGGCATGTCTGTTTCTGGCACTTTGGATCTAGACATATCTGCAAAACACATAGAAATGTGTAAGAAATGGTTCAAGCAGAGTGTAGAAATAAAGTTGCAGAGAGACTTACCGAACCAGTTGGTGAGTCGCAGAGTCACTTAGGTGAGCCAGATCGGGCTCGCCGAAAGTACCAGCTAAAAAAAATTCTAGAATTAAGGCATGTCGAGGATGTTCAGGGACCTTCGGCGAATTGCCGACAAAAATCAGTGAGCTTAGAGTAGCCCGTCGATTATTGCAGTGCATTTAGGGGTTAGGGGAGTAAAAAGGGTGATCTAAAGAACCTCCCGGTGAGTTGCCGAGTGAACTCAGCAAGCTCAGTCTTCCTGTCGAAAGTTACTCCGTTAGTTTAGCTGCAACGGCCGCAGACGCAGGAAGCAGTTCCTCTATGGCAAATTGGAAACGTCGAAGTAGGCTGTGGCTTATAAATAGGAAGATAAGGCGTTAGCGGACCGATCTGAGGTGGACTTCGGCGAACCGCCAAACCATTCAATGAGCTCGACGTAGCTCGCCAAACGACCCAACGTGGTAGTTTTCAACCCCATTTCCCAAAATCAAGCCCCAGCCCCCGAATTTAAAATCAAACACACAAAATATTCAATTAGCACGAGATCCATATGACGCATGCCCTTGGGGTACTCAAACTTCCCCAGATTTGGCCAAAATTGGTCATTTGACGACTTTTGCCCTTAAGAATGACATAAAACACTCCATCATCGAGGAAATTATGTCATTTGGCACAGCTTGGTGCTACTTAGACTTCACCCAACTAGACCCATTACAAAACTACCTTAACCCAACAATTTAGAACCAATTTTAATGCACAAAACATGAGAATTGATCTATTTAATCACTTAGGCATGCATTTCAAATCAACACGGGAAAACCAACATAATACACACAATTTAAGCAATTACCCAACATCAAACACAACACATTAACATCATTCGAGTTTAACCATAAAATTAAAGTGTGGGGTTTAGAAAACCAACCTTAATGCCGAATAACAAAGTTGAATAGCTAGGCGGCAAAGATTTCCAATTCCAAGCAAGAGATAAGAAACAAATGTGAGTAAAATAGTAAAATATTAAACATTAACTAATGGGTGAGAGAGTACGAGAGTTGAAAATAAGAGAATATGAAGGATTTTAAAATTTTAAACCGTTTGGCCTATAAAACCTTTTGGTTTGCGGCACCATCGGTGACGTAAGTTGTGATCGCCAACCCACTCGACGATCCGCTGAGTGATGCTTTACCTCGCTGAGTTTTACAGGATCTCCAGGAATTTGGGGGGTTCAAATGGCAGACAAACGTGAGCTCGCCGACCTATTCGGCGAGTCACCGATTAAGCAATTACCCCGCTGAGTTTTATAGACTTTAACTTCAAGCTTGGTGTGTCCAACGGCGGTCCAAGTCGGGCTCGCCGACCTGTTCAGTGTGTCGGTGATTAGACTTTTGGCTCGCCAAAACACTCATTTTCCTACACTTTTTACCTTTAAACCTGCACCATCAACACCCGTTGTTCAAAATAAAAAACCAAAGCATTAAAAACTTGGGTTGCTTCCCAAGAAGCATCATAGTTAATGTCGTGGCATGATGAGGATACCAAATCAAGCTTCATTTTTGGGGTTTGCCATTGTGTCACTAGGCAACCCCTCTTGTTGTCTTGGATTCAAATGTGAAGAAATTTGAACCATTTGGGTTTCCAGCTGCTTAATAGAGATTACGTGAGAGGTCACTGTCTCATTGAGAGTCGAGACATACTCTTTCACCTATTTCAACACTTTGTCGGACCTTTCTACTTTGTTGAGCATGCTTGAGAGCATATCTTCTGTCCGGCCTCCTTCAGACTCCTTGGGCTTTTGATGCTCATGTGGAGGAACATACCTATCCTTCTCCCCCTCTCTTTCTTTCTAAGTGGCGTTACGATCAAGCCATTTTCTGTCATGATCTCTCCAGCCCTCATCTCCATTCCATCCTTGATTTCAACCCGATCTTCGGTAGTTTGCACGATAACCTCCTCCTTGATTGGCTAGGAACTTCACTTCCTCATTGTACAATGCTTCAAATTGTGCTTCATCGGGGTTTACTCCACCAACACCCACAGCATTAACACTCCTTGCACCAGCACTCATGACATTTTTAACAAAGATAGCCATCTGGGTCATCATTTTGGTCATGCTTTGGTCTATCTCTTGATATTTTTTATCTGCTCTTTTGCCCTTTTGTAAATGAGAGAAGAGACTTTATCTTCGTGAGGGTCCTATGGCCTGTTGATCTTGGTCATGCAATCAAGGAGTTGGGATGCTACTGCATAGGGTTGTTGCGTTATACCACCTAGAGAAAGTTGATCAACCACTCTTTTGTTTACCAAATCGAGGCTCCTATAGAAGTGTTGTAGCAACACATTATTTGGAAGTCCATGAGTTGGGCATTGAAGTACCATCTTCTTAAATCTCAGCCATGTCTCATGGATTGGATCACCTTCCAAACGTTTGAAACCTTGGATGCCACCTCTTAGAATCATCATCTTCGATGGGGGAAAGAATCACACTTGAAATGTTGTGGTCAGCTCTTCCCAAGAGGTGATAGAGTCCCTCGGTAACTCAGCCAACCATTTAGTAGCTTCACCCATCAAAGATATTGGAAACAACCTGAGACGGACCGATTCTTGCGATATGTTCTTAAATGAGAATGGTCCACATACATCCACGAAGCTTCTGATATGCTCATGGGGTTCCTCATGGACCAGCCCCCCAAACAATCCTTTCAATTGTAGGAGCTGAAGCACTGTGCTTATGATGTGAAGAATCGTGTTTCCTTCACTCGGAGGTAAACGAATGGCACCAACACCACCCACTTGGTTTAGGACATTGACATCATTGAGGTTCCCAATGTCGTCTTGGTGGCCCACTTGGCTACCATTACTTCCGTTAACGTTCATCTCCTCATCTGTTTAACACAATCAACACAAAACCAAAAACTAAAATAAGTAGATGCAACTATAACTACAAAGATCACAATTCAACTTCAATAAAAGAATTTTAAACAACACCACTCCCCGACAGCGGCGCCATTTTGATGAATAACGCTTTAAGCACACATCAACCAATTCTAGCTGAAAATGATCGTTAAGAAATATAAAACCCAACAAATGAGTTGGGGTCGAATCCCACAGGGAGAGATACGCGTTAAAATTCAACTAAGAAGTACGAATGTCATCTAACTAGATATAGGAATAGATATTATCGAAAAAGACATGAAACAAATCAAAAGGGGTGACATGAATGTCAGATGGGGGGTTTTTTGTTTGAAATTATCTATAATGCAGTCATAAACAACATGCAATAACAATAAGGAGAGGAATTCTTGGGATGTGATCGATTATAAGCAAATTTTGATATATGGGTAATTGAAACTACTAGTCTATAGCTAAAAATATGTGGGTAGGCTAGACTATAGGTCAAATAGCTTTCTTTTGAACAACTATCCTGCTTCAAGTGATTTCTCTCGATAAAGATAGTCTCGCAAGAGATTTTCACAGAATTATGAGGCGCATTCAAGAACTTTGTATGGAGTTCATTTTTGTTGAGCCCATCGAGTGCTCAATGCTAACTGGACTATGGGTCGAAATCACACTTTGTGAAAGTGTAGGAAGTTGATGTTACCCTCACTCCTGTTGTATTGAATGAAATAGTGGGCACTGCAGCAGATACAAACCCATTGGTGCTGATGGGAAAGAATATTTGACCGCTATATCGAGCCATTCGACACACACTCTGTGGTCCTCAGTCAATGGTCTGGTGGACCAAGCACAGCTAAAAGAGGTTTCACCAATCTCTTCCCCATGCACACATGAGCAAAGAAGCATGGGTGTGGTTGAAGATAATGATGAATTGCTTGATCCCTGGGTTGCACTACACAGACATCACACATGATAGGGTGTGTTTAGTGTACGCACTAATGAAAAACATTGAGTTGAACATTGGGGCAGTCCTGAAGTCAGCCATGAGAAAGGCCCAGGTATACAAAGGGTGAATCTATGCTTTTGGAGGTATTATTACTCTGCTGTGTCATTTTGCAGGTGTACCAGAGGAGAGTTTGGACTATCTGGCACCCATTTTCTCAGCGCCAGTGGATGTGACTAAGATAAAAGGTCCTAACAATGAGTTTTCCCCACCACTCACCACTTCAGAGCACTGATGAGTCCACGATTTGGACTCACTTAGGGCTTTATTTTAATAGATTTAGTGTCCTCAAATGCATATTTTGTGCCAATAACTGATGTAAATCCTTGAATTTCAGGTACTTGGATTAAGGAACAAAGCATGGACACTATTGAGCAAAAAGGAACAAGGCAGCTGAAAGTACGAAGGAAAAAAGGCCTGAGGATTGCCTAATCCATTGGGAAAATCGTCAAATGGCATTTGCCTCGCCTAAAGTTCCAATGTGCCAAGCCAAAAAGGAGAAAATCAAGTAGGCGATCAAAAGGAGCAGTTGGCGAGTCGGAGAGTCGCCGAAGGGTTCCACGATCCAGTGTCATAACTCCCAAAGTTACAAAACCTGACAATGCTGAAGGCACAAGAAAAACGGCGAAGATAATGACCAAAGAGTGGATCGTCGATTGGATCGGCGATCCTGACTAACTGCGCCGATTGAACCTTCGTAGCACACTTTTTCACAACTATAAATACTTGTGTAAATTTTTAGCTTAGTATCTGATTTAACATTCAGTAGTTTTTGAAATTTAGAGCTTAGAACTGAATAGAGAGACAATATTTCCTTAACTTTGAAAATTTGAAGATTTCAATTTCTAAGAAATTGGAAGTGCGTATTGAAGATTTTTCAGCTTAGATCTTTGTAAAGACTATATCAATCCTACCCAGTTGATGGAAACACAACTTGGTAACGATTTTTACCTTTTTACTCTGTCTAGCTAAAGCTTCAATTCTTGGGGTGTGATTATGTGATTATGGGTTTATTTAATTGCTGGGTATTGTTAATTGATAGTTTAATTGATGTTTAAAAGTTATTTTGTTTAGTAATATTGGTTGAATTTAATGGGTTGTAATTGCAAATACAATCTTAACTTTATGTTTTTGGCTTGCTCGAGAGAGAGGTTTTAAAACCAAATTACTGAATCGATGGTATGTAGTTATTGGGGTTTCATAGGTTCAGCTCAAGAGAGTGAATCCTAAACCCTTTTCCACACATTCAGCTCGAGAGAGTGAATAGACTAAAGCGAAGGTTGTGCTTCATTACCACTTATTGGTGTTCGAGAGAAACCAATTTGATTCGGGGTAAATTGTTCGAGAGAAAGTTTATCCCCACTAAAGTCTAGCTTATTCACTGATTTGCAGTTGTTTACTATTAATTGGAATTAGTCGGTTGTTTACCTTGATCCTATCACATCCTAAGAATCCTGTCTCGATATTCATATTTTCGTGTTGTTTAATGTTTTAGTTGATAATGGAATACAAAATCCCCTTTATATTTGACACTTATGTCACCCAAACTTGAATTATGTTTTTCTTCGTAAATGTTTTTTTAGCTATGATTAACTTGAGCATATTTATGCTTTTCTATTGATTCTTGAGTACGAACCACTCCTTTGGGATTCGACCCCAACTCACAAGTTGGGATATATTACTATTGAATGATCGTTGATGCTTAGTATTGGATGAAGTATCTTTGATAGCGTTACATATAATCATGCACCATCATCGCGATGAACTGATCATGGCCCGTATGTATGGTTTGGAGATTCTATGACATCAGAATGGATGTTGAGCGTCCACTGAGGAGCAGTTGGGGCAGGTTGAAATGAAGTACCCATTTAATGTGCATGCCAAGGCATTGCTAGGCATCAGCCCTGATTTCTATGAGCATGTGGATGATGGTGTGCCCACAGATGAGGATAGGTTGCGTTCTGGTTTTGATGTTGACTTCGACTCTGACACAGAGAAGGTTGACCCTATATAGGCAGGTGATGAGGCTGAAAGCGGAGACACTATGGAGGATTGATCAGGGAGTGATTCACCTAACCTTTGTACCTATTTTGTGATATTGTTAAGCATTGGGGACAATTCTTATATTTCTAGTGTGGGTGGGGTGTTAATTCTCTCTGATGTATATATTAGTCTGAACAATGGTAGTTTTGTTTTATTTTTAATTTGGATTCCTTGGAGGCGCGCATTCAAGAACTTTGTACGAAGTTCATCTTTGTGAGCCCATCAAGTGCAATTTGCACGCGGTGAGAGACTTCTATGCTAACTGGGCAAAAGAGTCGAAATCACAGTTTGTGAAAGTGCATGGAGTTGATGTGATCCTCACTCCTATTATATTGAATGAAATAGTGGACACTACAGTAGATACAAACCCATTGGTGCTGACGGGAAAGAATATTCAACCACCATAACGAGCCATTCGACACACACTCTGTGGTCCTCAGTCAATGGTCTGATAGACCAAACACAGCTCAAAGAGGTTTCACCTATCTCTTCCCTATGCACACATAAGCAGAGAAGTATGGGTGTGGTTGAAGATAATGATGAATTGCTTGATCACCGGGTTGCACTACACATATATCACACATGATAGGCTGTGTTTAATGTACGCACTGATGACGAACACTGAGTTGAACATTGGGGTAGTCCTAAAGTCGGCCATGAGAAAGGCCTAGGTATACTATTGTGTCGTTTTGCAGGTGTACCAGAGAAGAGTTTGGACTATCTTACACCCATTTTCTCAGCACCAGTGGATGTGACTAAGATAAAAGGGCCTGGCATTGAGTTTGCCCCACCACTTACCACTTCAGAGCACTGATGAGTCCACGATTTGGACTCACTTACGGCTTTATTTTAATAGATTTAGTGTCCTCAAATGCATATTTTGTGCCAATAACTGATGTAAATCCTTGAATTTCAGGTACTTGGATTGAGGAACAAATCATGGACACTATTGAGTAAAAAGGAACAAGGCAGCTGAAAGTACGAAGGAAAGAAGGCCTGAGGATCGCCTAATCCATTGGGCAAATCGCCGAATGGCCTTGGCCTCACCTAATGTTCTAGTGTGCCAAGCCAAAAAGGAGAAAATCAAATAGGCGATCGAAAGAAGCAGTCGACGAGTCGCCGAACGGTTCTGCGATGCTGTGTCATAACGCCCAAAGTTACAGAACCTGACAATACTGAAGGAAAAAGGAAAACAACGATGATAATGACGAAAGTGCGGATCGTTGATTGGATCGGCGATCCCGACTAACTGCGCCGACTGAACCTTCGCAGCACACTTTTTGACAACTATAAATACTTGTTTAAATTTTTAGCTTAGTATCTGATTTAACATTCAGTAGTTTTTGAAGTTTAGAGCTTAGAACTGAATAGAGAGACATATTTCCTTAACTTTGAAGATTTGAAGATTTCCATTTCTAAGAAATTGGAAGTGGGTGTTAAAGATTATTCATCTTAGACCTTTGTAAAGACTATATCAATTCTATCCAGTTGATGGAAACACAACTTGGTAACAATTTTTACCTTTTTACTATGTCTAAATAAAACTCCAATTCTTGGGGTGTGATTATGTGATTATGGGTTCATTTAATTGTTGGGATAGTTAATTGATAATTTATTTGATGTTTAAAAGTGATTTCGTTCAGTAATATTGGTTGAATTTAATGTGTTGTAGTTGCAACTACAATCTTAACTTCGTGTTTTTGGTTTACTCGAGAGAGAGGTTTTAAAACAAAAATTACTGAATCGATACTATGTGGGTATTGGGTTGTCATGGGTTCAACTCAAGTGAGTTAATCCTAAACCCTTTTACACACATTCAGCTCGAGAGAGTGAATGGACTAAAGTGAAGGTTGTGCTTCAATGCCGCTTATTGGTGTTCGAGAGAAGCCAATTTGATTCAGGGTAAATTGTTCGAGAGAAAGTTTATGCCCACTAAAGTCTAGCTTATTCACTGATTTTCAGTTGTTTGTTATTAATTGCAATTACCCGGTTGTTTATCTTGACCCATAATCCTATCACATCCCAAGAATCCCGTCTCCATATTCGTATTTTCGTGTTATTTACTGTTTTAGTTGATAATTGAATACAAAATCCCCATCATATTTGACACTTGTTTCACCCCAAACTTGAATTATGTTTTTCTTGGTAAATGTTTTTTTATCTATGATTAACTTGAGCATATTTATGCTTTTCTATTTATTCTTGAGTACCAACCACTCCCTTTGGACTCGACCCCAACTCACTAATTAGGTTATATTACTATTAAATGATCGTTGATGCTTAGTATTGGATGAAGTGTCTTTGATAGCGTTACATATAATCAAGCACCATCACCGCGATGAATTGATCATGGCACGTATGTATGGTCTGGAGATTCTTCAACAACAGAATGGATGTCGAGCGTCCACTGAGGAGCAGTTGGGGCAGGTTGAAATGAGGTACCCATTGAATGTGCATGCCAAGGCATTGCTAGGCATCAAGCCTGATTTCTATGAGCATGTGGATGATGATGTGCCCACGGATGAGGACAGGCTGCGTACTGGATCTGATGTTGACTTTGACTCTGACATAGAGATGGTTGACCCTATATAGGCAGGTGATGAGGCTGAAGGTGGAGACACTAGGGAGGATTGATCAAGGAGTGATTCACCTTACCTTTGTACTTATTTTGTGATATTGTTAGGCACTAGGGATAGTGCTTATATTTCTAGTGTGGGTGGGGTGTTAATTCTCTCTGATGTATATATTAGTCTGAACAGTGGTAGTTTTGTTTTATTTTTAGTTTGGATTCCTTGGAGGTTGTTTTTGGTTCTTTAGCCAAGGATAGTCCCTTTGAACTGTGCAAAACACAAAAATATTTTGTCTTTCTAGGGTTGAGTCCGTCGTTGTAGTTGAGTCGCATTGCCCTATGATAGATGGATGACAACTGTCTTTAAGGATAATTTTTTGTCATAAAGTCGTAGGTATGGTATGTGTGCTGAAGCTTAAATTCTGATAGAAAATTGTACGAAAGCATGCAGGGAAATATATATGGATGAATTTGAATTCTTGTACTTGATTCTAGTTACTGCTACTTAAGCTGAAATAAAACGTTTGCATGAGCTGAGTGTGTTGCCTATGATTGATCAACTGGACTAGAACTTGTTCCATGAATTGTGAGGAATTGTATTGTTTGTGTATTGCATCCGAGTCTAGCAATTGCCCGGCATGTTATTGAAGTGAAATTGAAGTATTTCTTTGTATAGGAAATAGTAATAGGCCTCCTTGGATATGTTCAGAACGTGTAGCCTTTTCATATACTATCACTTGTAGTGTGTTGAGCATGTAACCTTTTGTTGGTAGCCACATTTTCACCTGATACCATTTTATTGAATCACTAATTTGTTTGCACCCTGCTTGCCTAAGCATTGTAGTGTAGACTATTGTGCACTGAGTAAAACTGAAAGTGAATAGGCTGCCTGAAATCGCCAGAAGGGAATGGAATAGCCCTCAGTAAAAGAATAGTCTTAACAAAGAGTTGGTTCCTCAAAATAAAGAAATGAGGGACAATTTGAGAAATGATGTAAGTAACTTGTGATAGCATTTTAGAGAAAGGGTTGATAAATGAAGAAAAAAAATGATGATGTCTAAGATGTACGCAGTGCTTAGGGGAGTATAAGTCACTACTATATGAATTTCCTACCCGTCCCTTAGCCGACATTACAACCTAGTTAATCCTATTTGATTCTTTGTGAAACACGCTTAATTAGTGGAGATGTACACAATGGGCAAGCCTACGGTTCCCTGTCCATGCATGCAATTTTTTTTTTTTGAGTGACAGTGTTATGTGATGCCAAAGTCTTTAATTTATAGTCAATCTATTGATTTGAGTGTTGATGAGTCTACAAATTGGACTCATTTAGGGCTTTATTTTAATAGAAATAGTGTCCTTGAATGCTTATTTTGTCTCAATTTCTGACGAAAACTCTTAAGTTTCAGGTATTTGAAGTTTTAATGAAGCATGGACACATAGGTGCAAAAAGGAACAAAAAGGGCTGAAAAGAACGAAGAAATGAAGACCTGAGAATCGCCGAGTCCGCTTGGCGAATTGCTGAAGGGACACACTTCGCCTTATGTTCCAGTATGCGAAGTCCTAAAGGAATTGGATCAAAAGGCAATGAAAGGAGCATTCGGCACTTCGCCGAATAGTTCCGCAAAGCAGTACTATACCGCCCAATGGTCCAAAACGTGAAGACGCTGAAGGCAAGCATAAAACGACGATGAACCTAAAGAAGGGCGAGTCACCGAGTCAATCGGCAAACTCAACTAACCGCGCCGAACTATCTGCCAGCACAAATTTTTTATGACTGTAAATACTAAACTCTTTATTAATTTTAGGAGAGACGATTATTATTGTAACTTTCATAAAAGAATAGTACTTTTTAGATATTTTTTCTCTCAAGTTTGGAGAGGGTTTTTTGGGAGACTTGAAGAAAGAAGGGTTTCATCTTCCCCAAGTTGGAAGTGGGTCTTCTCCATTCTTCTTCCTTTGCTTAAATCAAGGTTTAATTTCTTATACCCTTTTGATTTTAGTATCATGTTAGGTGTATTTTGTTATTTCTTGATATGTGGCTAAAAACCCCATTCTTGGTGTGTGATTTAGCAAATATGGGTTATCAATTCTTGTTGGGTTTTGCTTGTTGATAGGTTAGATGTACTTTAATTGTTATTTCACCTACTTGTTGTGGTTGAATCTAATGAGTTTGTGGTTACCAATACAATCTACCCATGTGTTTTCGGCTTGCCCGAGAGGGAGGTCACGAAACCAAGACCACTAGACTGAAGGCCTAAGGAGTGGGTCGACATGAGGTTCAGCCCGAGAGGGTGAGCCCTAGTCCCATATCCTAACACTCAACTCGAGAGAGTGAGTGGGGTAAGGCGTAGGCTGGTCTTCATGCGGCAAATTGGTGTCCGAGAGGAACCCATTTGAAACGGGGTAAGTAGCCCGAGAGGGAACTTATTTCCACCTAAAGTTTAGCCTAGTCACTA
Organism: Solanum tacnaense; assembly: GCA_029582525.1. Taxonomy (NCBI): domain Eukaryota; kingdom Viridiplantae; phylum Streptophyta; class Magnoliopsida; order Solanales; family Solanaceae; genus Solanum; species Solanum tacnaense. Next base: position 22,814 of record JAJOOD010003499.1, read on the forward strand.
TTATCTTGCAAATTTCCTATCGAAAGCATGTACCCAACGATTTATCTCAACCTATATTGCGGTCACACCCTAAGAACCTTTCCCCATACTTGACTTTCTTGTTAATTTTTGTTGTTTTTAACTAATTGTGACAAAACCCCCATTTGATATTTGACACTTTTGTGTCGCCCCCTTTTATTTACTATGATTTTACTCGTTAATATCCTTATCTACGACTAGTTAGAACTAGATTTTATTTTTCTATTAATTCTCAAAACCACTCCCTTGGGACGATCCCAACCCTTGGTTGGGTTATTATACTATTGCACGATCATATACACATTGAATTTGAAGTTTGTGTCGTTGAATACGGTAAACATCAAAATGGTGCCGCTGCCGGGGAGTTGTGTCACGTGAAGATGTAGATTTCTAGAGATTTTGTTCTTCTTAGTTGTAGTTTTACTTAATTTTTTTGTTTTGTTTTTTCTTGTTTGTGTGTTGTTGTTTTGAGCGATGAATTGGACCATGCCTTGTAGCAACAGTGACAAAATGGACCTCATGCTATCTCGTCTCTACCCAGAGCCAGAAGAGGGGTTGCCTCATGAAAATGAGGCAAACCTCACTAATGGAACTTGAGTGAGGAGTTGCATCGTGCCACGACGTTAAATAAGGCACTTCTTGGGAGGCAACCCAAGGTTTTACCGCTTTGTTTTTGCTTTATGAAATAATTGTGTGTTGAATGCATAAGAAAAAGTGTGGAAAGTATTTGAAAAGTGTAGATTGGCGAACAAAAGGTCCAGTCGGCGTATCGCCAAAGTGGTCGGCGACCCTGATCTAGATCGCCGTTGGACTCAAGACATTTTCAAACTAGAGTCTGTAAAACTCAGCAAGACCAAGAAATTATTGGCAAAACGCTGACCAGGTCAGCGATCTATTGATTTATAGTCAATCTATTGATTTGAGTGTTGATGAGTCCACAAATTGGACTCATTTAGGGCTTTATTTTAATAGAAATATTGTCCTTGAATGCTTATTTTTTATCAATATCTGATGAAAATTCTTAAGTTTCAGTTATTTGAAGTTTTAATGAAGCATGAACACATAGGCACAAAAAGGAACAAAAAGGGTAGAAAAGAACGAAGAAATGAAAACCTGAGGATCACGAGTCGGCTTGGCGAATCGCCAAAGGGACACACTTCTCCCTATGTTCTAGTATGAGAAGTCCTAAAGGAAGTATATCAAAAGGCGATGAAAGGAGCAGTCGGCGCTTCACCGAATAGTTTCGCGAAGCAATACTATACCGCCCAATGGTCCAGAACATGAAGACGCTGATGGCAAGCATGAAACGGCGATGAAACTGAAGAAGGGTGAGTCACCAAGTCAGTCGGTGAACTCGACTAACCGCGCCGAACTATCTGCCAGCACTAATTTTTGATGGCTATAAATACTAAATTCTTTATTAATTTTAGGAGAGACGATTATTATTGTAATTTTCATAACAGAATAGTACTTTCTAGATATTTTTTCTCTCAAGTTTGGATAGGGTTTTTTGGGAGACTTGAAGAAAGAAGGGTTTCATCTTCCCCAAGTTGGAAGTCGGTCTTCTCCATTCTTCTTCCTTTGCTTAAATCAAGGTTTAATTTCTTATACCCTTTTGATTTTAGTATCATGTTAGGTGTAATTTGTTATTTCTTGATGTGTGGCTAAAAACCCCCATTCTTGGGGTGTGATTTGGAAAATATGGGTTTATTTTCTTGTTGGATTTTGGTTGCTGATAGGTTAGATGTACTTTAATGGTAATTTCACCTAGTGGTTGTGGTTGAATCTAATGGGTTTGTAGTTGCAAATACAAATCTACCCATGTGTTTTCGGCTTACCCGAGAAGAAAGTGGCAAAACCAAGACCACTAGACTGATAGCCTAAGCAGTGGGTGGACATGAGGTTCAGCCCGAGGAGGAGAACCCTAGTCCCATATCCCAACACTCAGCTCAAGAGAGTGAGTGCGGTATGGCGTAAGCTGGTTTTCATGCGGCAAATAGGTGTCCGAGAGGAACCCATGTGAAACGGGGTAAGTTGCCCGAGAGGGGACTTATTTCCACCTAAATCTTAGCCTAGTCACTATTATCCTGCAAATTTCCTATCGAAAGCATGTACCCAATGATTTATTTCAACTTGTATTGCGGTCACACCCCAAGAACCTTCCCCTATACTTGACTTTCTTGTTAATTTTTGTTGTTTTAACTAATTGTGACAAACCCTTATTTGATATTTGACACTTTTGTGTCACCCCCTTTTATTTACTATGTTTTTACTCGTTAATATCTTTATCTACGACTAGCTAGAACTGTATTTTATTTTTCTATTAATTCTCAAAACCACTCCATTGGGACGACCCCTACTCTTGGTTGGGTTATTATACTATTGCACGATCGTAGACACATTGAATTGGAAGTTTGTGTCGTTGATTACGGTAACTTCAAGTGTGCGGGCTATTCCTTTGAGTGAGGGCTACTTGTTGTATGAAAGATAGGTGATATCTGATGGCAGACATAAAGTTTAATGCTTTGGTTGCAAAAATTTGTCAAATCAGTATTTGAGTCATATGATGTCTGAAAGTGGTCAAGGCCAAGTGTAAATGAGAACATTCATGTTTTGAGCTGATAAAAGATCCTTGAATGAAATTGGCGGATACACAAATACCGGTATTAGGGAGTCTAGGTCTACGACTAGTGTGGTAAGTTGTTCAAGGATGAACAAAACTCTAAGTGTGGGGTGGCGATCTTGGGCGTATTTGTATGCTTAAGAACCAAATAACACCCATGTTTTGGCCAAGTTCGGAATCATCTTAACTAGTTGTTAGTAGTGTCGAGTCATATGAATTCATTTAGACTAACCAATATGATTAGTTGGGTAGGTGAGGTTAACTGAAGAAACGAGCACTGAAACAGGAACTGGTAAGCAAGAGAGGATCCAAGTAAAAGAGCAATAAGAGAGGATAACCAAAATGAATAACAAGGCATCTACGTATTCCCTCTGTATTGCGAAGGGGGAATTTATTATTTTTTTGAGAATTGAAGTTGGAGGTAGAAGACTCTGTACAGTGCACGCGTTACAGATAAGAGATGCTCGGTAGCGATTGAATTTTTGAAGGCTCTCCGCGTCACGGACCTCATTGCTAAATTTTGCCAGTTTCGATTAAATACAAATAGACTCAAATTTTTATTTTATTATTATTCTTGTTCTGGGTTTTGAAGAACGGTCTCTTTGGGAGCTTTTTCATCTATTTTTAGGGTTCATTCTTAAACTATTCTCTATTCGATCTCTTTATGTTATTTAAACATTGAATAATTGAGAATCTTGATATGAGTAGCTAATTACCCTAGTTCTAGGGTTGTGGCTACTGGATGATTGTGTTTTATTGAGTTTAATGAATGCAAGCTAACTATCACATGAATCAATCTTTTGTTATTGTATTAGTATTTCGTGCTTGATCACCACATAAATAAATGTCTTGTATGAATTGAACTAGGGAGAGAAATAAGAGGATAGAATGTGGGGTTAAAAAGAGCATGATTTTCTCTTAGATTTAGAGTTGATTTGTATCTAGGATAGGGATATACCTAGAAACCTAGCTCGGTTATTAGACAGGACGAAATTGTAATGCTCGGTAATAGGTTCAGCCTATCCCCGCTCAATGATGTAGTTAGGCTGCTAGTTATTGTAGGCGATTAGAGGTCAGGAGACCATAATAATATAATTACCCCTGTGATCATTGACTTGATAGTTGATTAATATCCATTTCACAAGATAGTATGCATGAATACTTAAGTTAGTTGCAGCCCTGGAATTTCCCCAGTCATTGTTTGAACCCTTATGAAATTGAATCACATTATTTAAGTTTATAAGTAGATTATTAATCATATAAAAATCCACTTCGATATTCTTGATAACACTTGTTTTAAATTGAAAGTGTTGGAAATATTGAATAAATCTAATGTTGAGTCTTTGTAGGTATGCTACCTGGCTCTTTAAAATAGTCACTTTAATACTTGCACGACCACGCACACTTGTGTATGCATTTGAGCGCAACAAGATGTCTGCTCCTGACGAGATCTCATCAATATCTTATCAGCAATAATGGAACTAGTATTTAACTTGGTACGATCAATAATGTTTTCAACTGATGACTCCTAGATTTGGACTCATTTAGGGCTTTATTTGGATAGATTTAGTTTCCTCCAATGCTTATTTTGTGCAAATAACTTATGTAAAACCCTTGATTTCCAGGTATATGGATTGAAGAACAAAGCATGGACACTAATTTGCAAAAAGGAACAAAGCGAGCTGAAAGAACGAAGAAATTCTAATGGTAAAATTTGGTTGTTTTGGTCTAATGAGGTAACTAGTAACATTCTTGAAAAACATGAACAACATATCACAGCAAGCACACTGATCACCCTGATAAATTCATGATATCCTTTATTTATGCTAAATGTAAGGAGTATATGAGGAGAACTTTGTGGGACATGTTAATTTTTTATGCTAATATGGAATTACCTTGGTGCACAATTGGTGATTTCAATGTTATCACATCTATTGAGGAGAAACTTGGGGGAATGCCTTACATTATGAACAAGTGTTTTGAATTTATTGGAGTTATATAAGCCTGTGGATTGACTGATCTAGGTTACACAGGGCTTCCATTTACATGGTGTAATCAAAGGGATGCAGAAGCTAGAGTTTGGAAAAGATTAGATAGGTATATTGTTAATGATAAATGGTTAGAAGTCATGCCTCAAACTACTATTGAGAATATGTCTTCTGGTTCTGACCATAGTCCTCTGTTGTTGGAGATGGTCAAAACAAATAAGGGATATACAAAATACTTCAAATTTTTGCACTGTTGGGTAGACAATGTGAACTTTATGCACACAGTTCAGCAATGTTGGGACACGGTCAGTACTGGGGATCCTATGTGCAAATTACATAAGAAAATGAAAAGGTTAACATCCACTCTGAGCAGTTGGTCCAAACAAGAGTATGGAGATATTTTTACTAAGGCTAGGGAGTTTGAGGAAACAATTAGGACATCTGAGGAGGAACTTATGACAAATAACACAGAAGCTCGTCGACAGTAGTTACATCAGATGAATGCAACTTACATTAGATATTTGAAATTGGAAGAATCTATTCTTAAACAAAAGACACAACTACAATGGTTTCAGGAAGGAGATGCTAATACAAAATACTTTCATGCTTTGATGAGATTATTTCTACATAAGATTTGTATTGAAAATGGTGAGGAACAAATTGCTCAGGCAGCATGTGATTATTATCAACACCAATTTACTGGACAAAATGATAGAATAGATGAAAGAATCCTGCAATTTATTCCACCAATAATCACTCCAGATCAGAATGAGATGCTGCAAGCAGTGCCTACTATAGATGAAGTCAGACAGGTTGTGTTTGCTATGAATCCCAATTCAGCAGCTGGTCCTGATGGTATTGGGGTTAAATTTTATCAAGCATGCTGGAGTATAATTAAAGAAGACTTATTAGCTGCTGTACAATCATTCTTCTGTGGTCATATTATGCCTAAGTTCATGTCTCATGCATGTCTGGTTTTACTTCCTAAAACTGAGCAGCCTTCCAGCTTTACAGACCTTAGACCTATTAGCCTTAGTAATTTTACAAATAAGATTATTTCCAAGGTTTTGAGCATGCGATTGGCCACTGTTTTACCCCTATTGTTATCAGCCAATCAGTCAGGGTTTGTTAAAGGTAGAAGAATAACAGAAAGTATCATGTTGGCACAAGAGATTACTCATAATATTAAAAAACCACAGATCGGAAATAATGTGGTGATCAAACTTGATATGACCAAGGCATATGATAGAGTGTCTTGGTCATTTACATGTTTGGTCCTAAGGAGATTTGGTTTTGGGGAAATGTTTATTGACTTAGTTTGGAGAATAAAGAGTAACAATTGGTATTCTATTATCATTAATGGTCACAGACAAGGTTTCTTTCACTCTACTAGAGGTCTTAAGCAAGGTGATCCTTTATCCCCTGCCCTATTTATTTTAGGAGCAGAGGTATTGACATGGATGCTTAACTCTCTACATCAGATTCCAAGTTATAAGGGTTTCTTTATGGAACCTAAGGGACCTCAGATTAATCATTTAAGTTTTGCAGATGATATCATTATATTTTCCTCTACTGACAGACAATCCCTGAAACATATTATGGATAATTTAAAGGAATATGAACAGACATCTAGACAGCTTATTAACAGAGGAAAGAGTCATTTTATGGTCCCAGACAATACACCTGAGGACATTCTACATACCATTCATGAAGTGACTAGTTTCTCTCAGAAAAATAGTCCTATTACTTATTAGGGATGCCCTTTATATATTGGTAGGCAAAAAATCATTTATTACTCCCATCTTATGGAGAAAGTCTCCAAAAAGATCTGTGGATGGCAGGCAAGGGTTTTGAGATTTGGTGGCAGAATTACTTCGATCAAACATGCCTTGCAATCTATACCTATTCATACTATGGCTGCACTCTCTCCTCCAAACACTACTATTAAGTATATTGAGACCATTATTGCAGATTTCTTCTGGGGAAGGGATCAGGACAAAAGAAAATATCATTGGGCTTCTCTTGATACCATGAGTTTCCAATGTACAGAAGGATGGTTAGGGCTCATAAGATTGTCAGATTTGCACTTCTCTGCAATACAAACAATGGACTGTCAGGTCAAAGGTGTCTTTATGAAGTCAATTTCTTAAATCCAAATATTGTCAACGAGCTCATTCAGTGGCCAAAAAAGTGGATACTGGACAATCTTTGATGTGGAGATATATGATGAAAAACAAGGGTAAAGTGGAAGAGTATATAGGTTGGAAAATCAACTCTGGCAGCTGCTCTTTTTGGTGGGATGATTGGCTAGGAGGGGTGCTCTAGCTAACCATACTCCTTCTATATCAAGTCTCAATAATGCTACAATTGCTCATTTTGTAGTAAATGGACAATGGAATCAAAGAAAGCTGAGGCAACAAGTTCCATCCTTGCTCATTCCTTTCATTTTAGATACTAAATTTCAGTTTGTGCAGGATTTTCCAGACACTGCAGTATGGAAACCTACAGAATCTGGAAAATTTACTTGTACATCAGCATGGGATATTTGCAGAAGTAAGAAAGACACTGTTGTTCTTAACACACACATTTGGCATAAATATATACCATTCAAAATGTCCTTTCTATTATGGAGAGCAATACGACATAAAATACCAACCAATGAAATGTTAGCCAATTTTGGAGTGGAACCAGTGTGATGTTACCACTACTATTGACTATGTTACTGGCAGATGTAGGTAAGGAAAAACAGACTTAAGAATTAAGACCTTATCTCTGAAAATAAGAAATTTAACTTTAAGGATACTAGATTTGTTTCCTACATATTTGGCTGAGCATTTGTTCTTCCATAAATTCCAGCAAATTACTATATGAAGAATCTGTAAGAGTGTCGTATGAGCTGAGTTCTTCCCTTTAATACTCCTCCAGCACATCAATTGATTAATCAGAGAAGCCTGCTGACAATTAATACCCAAACTGCTTGCATAATATTTCCAAATATGTGCTGCAAAATGCCCTTGAATAAAGATATGATCCACTTCATCCCATTCTTGCTTAATGCGATTGTATTGAATTATGTCAACAAGATACAAAGGTTACATTAGTTATGAGGAAGACTCCACCTCCTAGTAGATATAAATTGAATACCGATGGTAGTGCTTTATATAATCCCAGAAAAATTGGAGGAGGAGGTATCGTAAGAGATGATAGAGGTTACATTATCTATGCCTTCGCTATACCATTTGGTAAGGGAACAAATAATCAAGCTGAGGTGCAAGCTGCCTGTTATGGTTTGAATTGGTGCATCCAACATGGTTACAATAATATCCTGTTAGAAGTTGACTCCATATTACTAACCAAGTGGCTGTCGCAGATGTCTATTACTCCTTGGAGGCTACACAGGTATATAAAGGAATTGAAATTAATTGCTAACCAATATGTATTCTTTCAATGTGTTCATACTTACAGGGAGGCAAATAGTACAACAGACCTTTTGGTTAAACATAGTCAAAAAAATGATATTATACAACATTTTTATACTCCTCAACAACTGCCCAGAGCAGTAAAAGGGAGCTATTTGTAGAGCAAATGGGAGTACAAAATTTCTGAAGAAAAAAGTTGAAAATGATCAAACACCCGCCTTGATCATTGAAAGTCGACAACAAGGAAGGCAATGTTAATAGATTTATTAGTGTTGTTTTTCAGTAAAGTCGAAGTACCAAGAGCTCCAGATGGTGTTTATCAATTGTAACAAGAGGTGCAATTTGCAGAAGTAGAAAGCATATAATTTCTACACTTATTGCATTTGGATTCTTGTGATACATTCTTTTCGAATAAGCTATATAGTTAAGTATAGTTGTTTGATTAGGCCTAGTTCAAAATTCTCTCCTTGTAAGGAGGGGAGAGTCTCCCTTATTTATGTATTATTAGTAATTTTGTATTAAGAGAGGAGTCCTCTCTAAGTGCTTAGTCTAATATTACATCTCCTTGTATAGGGTTGAGTCGACTAACCTTAGTAGGTAGGTCGACTCTTGACCCACATTAGGATTGGAGGTACGGTCTATGTCCCCAGCCTTGTATTTTTGGAATTTTATATACGATAAGGCCTGGGGGTGTTGCTCAACCCCTGAGCCCCTCAAGGGTCGTTAAAAAAAAAAAAACTCTAAAACATAAAACCAAAACTCAGAACCCTAAACCCTAAACCCTAAACTCTAAACCTTACACCCTAAACCGCAAACCCTAAACCCTAAACCCTAAACCCTAAACCCTAAACCCTAAACACTAAACTCTCAACCCTAAACTCTAAGCCCAAAATTTGAAACATGGCACCCAAAACCCTAAACCTTTAAACCTAAACCCTAAACTCTATATCCTAAACCCTAAACCCCAAACCCTAAACCCTAGACCCTTAACCTTCAATTCTAAGCCCTAAACCACGAACCATAAACCATAAACCCTAAACGTTAAACACTAAATCCTAAAAAACCCTAAATTCTAAATCCTAAACCCGAACCAATAAACCCAATCCCTTAATCCAAAACCCTAAACACTAAACTCTAAGCCCTAAACCATAAACTCTAAAAACTAAACCATAAACCATAAAGCATTAACCCTAAAGCCTAAACCCTACACCCATATCCTTAAACCCGAAACTCTAAACCTTAAACCTTAAAACTTAAATGCTAAACCCTAAACCCTAAACCCTAAACCATAAACCCTCAACTAAGAACCCCCATAAACCCTAAATCGTTAACCCTAAACCCTAAATCCTAAACCGTAAAGCCAAAACCCTAAGTCCTAACACCAAAACCCTAAACTCTAAACCCTTAACCCTAATCCTTAAAACTTAAACAGTAAATCCAAAACCCTAAACCCTAAAAGCTAAACCCTAAGCCCTAAAATCATCCCTTCCCCATTTTTCAATTTTTTTCTCTCTCTACGCAGAACTCTCTCAAAAATCTGCACAGCTTCTACAATTCCAACGGCTAGTTCACCAGCTGGAATGGTGCGTGCGCCGCCGGTGAACCTTTTCAGGCCGCTGGACCAAAGCCATCTCAGGCGCTCTGAGGAGACGAGAAAAACCCACAAAGAATCACCATCTAATTCATCTTACAACTCCACGAATTCGTGAAATACAAAGGCGATGAATATCGCAATTTCAGAAAAGGAGCTGGAAGGGATTCAAAAAATTATTTCCTCAGGTCACGATAAGTTGATTCATCGAAACCTATTTAGTGGGAATGATTCTACTAATCAAGGGCTACAACATACTCAAAAATCACATGATTCCATCGCGCCAATTGCGAGATCTGATGAGGCAATTTCTGGGAAATTCGCCGCAAATTCACCTAAGCTGCGCCTTCAGATTCATCCAAGTTCGCACCAATTTCATGGAGATTTGACCACTGGGGATTGTTCACCTGGTGAAGAGGTACATCACACAGCAATCTCAAGTAAAATGGCCGGTCAAATCACCCGCGACATGAACTCCGGTGGACAAGCAGTCGAAGGTGACGACGGCGCCACTAGGGGCAGTTGTTCATTGGACGAGGAGATCCACCTGACCAACATATCCACCAATTTAGCTCAGGAACACAACCAGAAGGAGATTCAAACGAGTTTCCTAAATTCTACAACCAATCCACAAAATGAGCTTGAAGAACTCAACTGCAGAATTGAGGCACACCAGCAAATGATTTTTTCCTAAGATCAAGCAGGGCCTAATGGTCAAAAACAAGATCACAATGCTATAGAGAAACAAAAAATAGTCATGGAATCTGAACAAGTAGCTACCTATACCAGGACCAAAATGATCAGCAGGACAATACAAGTTCTGCTAATTTGGAAGTCCTTGACGTGGACAGTTTATCACATTTCTCATTTGGAGTGAAACCAATGGACAGAATTCCCAGCAATGGAGAACAACAAAGACCAGGTAAGAATCCTAAATATAATGATGAACTTGATCATGACTATATGCAGAAACAATAACAAACAAATAACACTTCATTAAGCAAACACCCAAGCGTGGAGAACACTCAGGCAGGTAAGTCCTCTCATTCTAACTCTAGTAGAAATGTTGTTAACTTGAGTAGTAGTGATGTCCATGTGAATGACAATGTAAATGGGCAAAAGAATGTTGTGAGGAATGAACAGGAAAAAGGTAGGGGAGACACTGAAACTCAACAGCAGGTTGATCGACATCAAAGTAGTGTGAGAGATAAAATTTTATCTCAACCACCTGATCAATGAGGGAATGCTGAACCAAATAACTATCATAAGGACTTCCCTAAACTTTCTAGCAATTTTGATAGACATACCAGTTCTAATCAGAAGAGTCAGCAAATAAATCAGCCCAACCAGTCCAAAGAGCCCAGCAATCCCAATGAGAACCAAAATACCAAACATAATCAAAGTATAGAACCTGCTCCTTACACTGTGGTACAGACTCTAGCGGCTAGGCTCAGACAAATTCATGCTACACAAACTACTTCTATAGAACTTGTTCCCCCCAAGCATACTACTAAATAGGGCCAATCTGCTGTGATCTACGATATGGATGACTTTATGAACAAATTAGCTGTGGACTGTGAATATACCCTTATAGGTAAATTCAGTACCACCATGCCAAAAATAGAACTCATCAGGAAGAGATTTATCCTACAAACTCAGCTGAATGAAGCGGTCAATATTGCTCACATTAATGCTAGGCATATGTTTATTGATTTGGAAAATGAATTGGACTATAACTCTGTATGGACACAACAAAGAATGACCATTGAGGGCAAACTCATGAGAATACAAGCTTGGACTCCCAATTTTAGACCTGAAGAAGAAACACCCATTGTTCCTATATGGGTACTGCTGCCAGGCTTACCATGGCACTGCTTCAAGAAGGAATTCATCACTCCTCTGCTAGAGTCTGTGGGCAAAGTTTTATATTTAGATACAACTTCCATTAAACGAACTAGAGCTAGTATGGCCAAGGTAAAAGTCCAAGTAGACCTCACCAAGGCTAGACCTCAACATGTTTGGATTGGTTTGGATGATGAAGATCTCACTATAGGGAGATAGCAACCAATTGAATATGAAAATATCCCTCCTTACTGCGCCTACTGCAAACATCAGGGCCACATGATAGGGGATTGTAATTTCAAACTAAGGGATGAGGACTTCAAATGAAGAAAAGAGTTAGGAGCAGAAATGGAAAACATAAATAAAGGTGAACAAGGGCAACAAGGAAATGATCACAGACAAGTCAGGCCAAGGGAACAAGAGGAACAACAACAACAATACACCAAGGAAGGGAGCAACCAGCAACCACCTGAACAGCAAAAGGAACAAGAATGGCAAGTACCAAAAAGAAGAAACAATAAACCACAGGAGGAGAAAACACAGAAGGCAGTGTGGAGACCAACCTCACCACATAACAAAGTGTCAAAAGAACACCCACAACCCACAGCTCAGCAAACATGTATAAACAACATTTCTAATCATAATTCTTTTACTAACCTTAACATGCAGGGAAAGCAGACTGAAGATATTCAGGGGCATAGCAACAATGAAAGGAAAACACCACAAGGAACACAAAGCATGTCTAAAACAGACCATAACCAAAAAGAACAGGACATGCAAATAGGAAACCAAACAAATAACAAGAGCACATGTATTGACTCAATGCTCCCAATTCCCATAAACCCCAATACTTCTTATCTTAATGGCATTGTTGAAGTTGAAGGAGGGATGGATGGGGGATGTCAGGAGAGACTTACTAACTTGCAGGAAGGGGGGTCCAAAGGGGGGAATTTGACTCATGTTCTGCATGAGGGTACACACTTCAACCATAGTCCAGACCTTAGAACTCCTGCTACCACTACAGTCTAACATCCTAATCCAAATCAACAGAAGGTACATCAACAAGAACAATCAGGAGCAGGTAAACATGGTGATACTGGAAAAAACAAGGAAAAACAGCAAGTGGAAGTCAGCCCTGCAGGTAAAAACAATAAAGGCTCCATGGCAAAAGATATGGGGGCCAAAGCAAGTACCAGTAACCAAGGAAAAACTCCCAAAAGAAAGAACAAACCTAGCAAGAAAAGGAGAGAAGCTGCTAAAAAGAGACAGAACATACAACAAAATAGTGTCAACAGGAAAAACAACAAAAGGAAGGAGATGTATGTAAGAAGTTTATTATGGTTGATGACCAAATGGGCATGGATATCACTCATCTACGAACACAATACATGAATCCTCCTATTACTGTTCCTCCAGATAAAAGGTCTGAAAATTGTCAAATGAATAAGGGTCCTTTAATTGATGAATACGCTGTTGACAACTCAGAAGATGAACTTTATGTGGATAATCAATCCCTCAGGGACCCTGATGAGGATGATGAGACTAGTGAGCTACTGATTAGAGCTTTCAGTCCTCACCCGGATTAAAGTTTGGAAGATGAAATTCACCAGGTGACTAGTAAGCAGAGATTATCCCCTAAAGGCATACGTCATGATAAATTCCATTTCAAAAATCAGGATATCAATACTGTCACTGCTGGCAGACCAAACACTAGACTGTTTACCTCCAGATCAACCCAATGATTAGTACAATTATTTGTAATGTGAGGGGAATCAACACCCAAGATGTAATTGAAAGAAGCAAAGATGCTAAAAAAGATGCATCAACTCTCTATCATTGCTATCCTTGAACCTTTCTTAGACACTACTCATATTCAAAATTTCAAAAACCAACTAGCTATGGAGCATGCTGTGTGTAATTGCAATGGCAAAATTTGGCTTTTTTGGAACACAGACATTCATTGTGTAATACTAGAAGAGGATGAGCAACAAATTACTTATGACATTGGCCATAATGAGCTTCAGACTCATTTCAACATTACCTTTTTGTATGCCAAGTGTAAAGATCATCTTAGAAGACCTTTATGGGACAAAATGTTATTTCATGCTGCAGAATATAACAAACCTTGGTGCTCTGTGGGTGATTATAATGTTATTACCTCTATTGAAGAAAAACTGGGAGGAGTTCCCTACAACATGAGAAAAAGTTTGGAATTCATTGCTGTTATTGAAGCTTGTGGTCTTGTGGATTTAGTCTTCAATGGACAGAAGTATACCTGGTCTAACAACAGAGGTATACAACAGAGAGTATGGAAAAGGTTGGACAGAGCTCTAGTTACTGATGCTTGGCTGGAAAAGATGCCTCTGACTACCATCACTCATTTACCATCTGTAGGGTTAGATCACTGCCCCCCTACTGATGGAAATGACTCCAAGAGAGGATGATCATATAAAATACTTTAAGTTCCTTAATTGTTGGGCTGATCAACCTAAGTTTCTTGACATAGTAAAGGCATGCTGGGAAAGGACTGTAGAGGGTAACAACATGTGGAGATTTCACCAGAAATTGAAAAGGTTATCCAACACTCTTAGCAACTGGTCCATAAAGGAATTTGGGGACATTTTCACTAAGGTCAGAGAGTATGAGGAGAGGGTAAAAAATGATTAGGAGAATCTGATTCAAGAGCCTAGTGATACCAATAGGACTATTCTTCATGAACTCAATGTAGAGTATATCAGATTTTTGAAGATAGAAGATTCCATGTTGAAACAAAAGACTCAATTACATTGGTTCAAAGAGGGTGATTGCAACACAAAATACTTCCACTCTTTGATAAGGGGAAGAAGAGGAAGTTATTCATACACAAGCTTAGCAGGGGAGATGGGGAATGGATACAGGGTGATGATATTATTGCTGAGGTTGCCTGTGACCATTTCCAGGAAATATTTACAGGGGAAAACAAACTCATCAATGAGGGTGCATTGGAGTGTATCCCTAGGATAGTCAATCAGGAGCAGAATAATAGTCTGACTATCATGCCTAATCTGGATGAATTGAAGGAGGTGATTTTTTCTATGAATCCTAATTCTGCAGCTGGTCCGGATGGGATGAATGGTTATTTCTTTCAAAAATGTTGGAATATTATCAAGCATGACCTCCTTAATGTCATTCATGCATTCTTTTGTTGTCAAATGATTCCCAAATATTTTTCTCATTCTTGCATTGTTCTTCTTCCTAAGGTGAACAACCCCAACAAACTGACTGAATTCAGGCCTATCAGTCTTAGCAACTTCACTAGCAAGATCATTTCTAAAATAGTAAGCACTAGACTTAGTCCTATTCTACCTAACTTGGTTTCTCTTAACCAATCTGGATTTGTCAAAGGGAGAAGCATATCTGAAAACATTATGCTGGCACCAGAGATCATTCACCAGATTAAGAAACCAAATATTGGGAGCAATGTCATTATTAAATTAGACATGGACAAAGCATATGATAGGGTATCTTGGTCCTATATATGTTTGGTGTTAAGAAGAATGGGGTTTGATGAGGTCTTTATTGATATGGTTTGGAGGATCATGGCTAACAATTGGTATTCTATTATCGTCAATGGCAAAAGACATGGTTTCTTTCACTTCACCAGAGGTCTCAAGCAGGGTGATCCATTATCCCCGTCCCTATTTATTTTAGGTGCAGAGGTCCTGTCCAGATCCTTAAACAGACTCCACAGCAATCCGGATTACTTTGGTTTTTTCATGGAACCAAGAGGTCCCCAAGTGAACCACTTAAGCTTCGCTGATGATATTATACTCTTCACTTCAGGAAGGCAGAAAACTCTTATGCTCATTATGCAAACCCAGAAGACTTATGAAGAGACCTCAGGTCAGCTTATTAACAATGACAAAAGTCACTTCATGGTCCATATTAGTGGCTTCAATAGCACTAGGGATAGGATCAAAAGGATCACTGGTTTCAAACAGAAGGAGGGCCCTCTTACTTATCTTGGCTACCTTTTATTTGTTGGTAGGCCAAGAATTATTTACTTTTCTGATCTTATTAACAAAGTGTTATGCAGAATTACACGTTGGCACACAAGATTGTTGAGCTATGGAGGTCGAGCAATTTTAGTCAAACATGTGTTACAATCTCTACTTGTTCATCTCTTATCAGCAGTGACCCCTCCTATTACTGTCCTAAATCAGGTTCAAAGTATCATGGCTGACTTCTTCTGGGATGGAGGAATGAGAAGAAAAAATACCATTGGGCTTGTTGGCAAAACTTAAGCTTTCCTTATGACGAGGGAGGTATTGGCATGAGAAATCTTAAGGATGTATGCAAGGCTTTCCAATACAAGCAATGGTGGTGTTTTAGATCCACACAAACCTTTTGGGGAGATTTTTTGAAGGCTAAGTATTGTCAAAGATCCAATCCTATTAGCAAGAAATGGGACAAATGAGAATCCCTGACCTGGAAACATCTGATGCAAAATAAACATGAGGTTGAGGAGCACATTCTGTGGAAACTCAACTCAGGCAATTGCTCCTTTTGGTGGGACAATTGGCTTGGTGTTGGTCCCCTTGCTCAGTTCTCCTTCGACAGCAATAGACTCAACAATATCACTGTGTCAGAATTCTGGATCGAGGGACAATGGAACTTGAACATGCTCACTCAACAATCTCCTAGCAACTACCTCGCTAACATATTGTCCACAAAGCTCTATATACAGCAGGATATCCCTGACCAAGCCATCTGGAAACTGAACAGTGATGGAATATTTACATGTTCTTCTGCATGGAATGAGATCAGGGAGAAGAGGACCAAGACGATATTCAATACATTCATTTGGCACAAGAGTATCCCTTTTAAAACTTTTTTCCTTCTGTGGAGAACTTTACATTGTAAACTTCCTACTAACGAAAAACTAATCAGCTTTGGCAATGAGCCTACAAATTGTTTTTATTGTAGTTGCAGGCCAGGGCTGGACAGCATTGAACACATCTTCAACAATGGACACTTTGCTACCTACGTGTGGAAAAGCTTCGCTGCTGTTGCTGGAGTCATAACAGACCACAGTTCACTTCCTCAACTCATCGTGCAATGGTGGTTAGCTAAATACAACAATGCAGCACACAAGCTACTACTACAAGCTACACCAATATTCATTTGTTGGAACCTGTGGAAGAATCGTTGTGCTAGTAAATATGGAGGCAAATCATCCAATGTTAGTAGAGTCAAATATGCCATCTACAAGGACAATTACAAACTAATGCACACAATTTTCCCCCACATCAAATGGCCTTCAAACTGGAAGGAATTGTTTCAGCTGGGTGTAAATTGTACTCATGACACCAAAGTGTTTCTCGTCAAGTGGATAAAACCTCCAGCTCGATGGGTCAAAATCAACACGGATGGCAGTGCACTAAGCAATCCTGGCAGAATTGGAGCAGGTGGTATCCTAAGGGATCAAGACGGAGAAATGTTATTAGCTTTTGCTACACCTTTGGGGGAAGGCACCAATAACCAAGCTGAAATAGGAGCAACCATTTTTGTCATGACATGGGTACTTCAACTAGGCTACATGAGTGTTATTTTAGAGGTGGACTCGCAGCTACTGGTGGACTGGATCACGCTGAAAGCCAGACCTCCATGGAGTATTAACACATAGCTACAACAGCTCCAACAACTCATCAGACAAACACACAATTTTAGATGCAAACACACCTTCAGGGAAGCCAATTATGTGGCCGATTCCCTATCAAAGCAAAGTCACAAAATTACATGTCCTCAAATATATTGCAACAGTCAACAATTACCAAAAGAAGCAAGAGCATACTATCAGTTGGACATGATCGAGATGGCAAGTTTCAGAAGAAGGAAAATTAAGAGGATCAAAGAACCACCTTGAGTAGGTTCAAGTCCTTCAACCTAGCTATGGTTTAAAAGCATAGCTCTTTTGAATAGGTATAGCACTTGTTTTTGTTGATGTAAGGGGAGAGTCTCCCTTATTTAAGATTCCTAGATTCTCTGTATCGAGAGGAGTCCTCCCTTAGGTGCTTAGTTTCTTGGTTCACCTTTTTTGTACGGGGATGAGTTGACTAACCTTTTTAGGTAGGTCGACTACTGAACCACCATAGGTTTGGAGGTTAGGTTTATGTCCCCCTCCTTGTAATTTTTTGCTTTATCTATGCTAAGGCATGGGGGTGTTGATAAGCCCCTGACCCCCTCAAGGGTCGTTAAAAAAAAATTAAAAAATTAAAAAAATCCCTAAACTCTAAACCCTAAACCTGAAACTCTAAGCTTGGAACCCTAAACCCTAAACTTGAAACCCAAAAGCCAAGACCCTAACCCTAACCCCTAACCCCTAACCCCTAACCCTTAAACCCTAAACCCTAAAACCTAAACCATAAACCCTAAACCCTAAACACTAAACTATAAACCCTAATCCCTAAATCTGAAATCCTAAACTCTAAACCCTAAACTCAAAAATTGAAACCTTAAACCCTAACCCCTAAGCCCTTAATCCCAAACCCTAAACCCAAAACCATACACCTTATACCCTAAACCCTAAACCATATAACCTAAACCCTAAAGCCTAAACCCAAAACTTAAAATTGTAAACCCTAAAACCTAAAACCTAAGTCTAAACCCTAAACCCAAATCCCTAATCCCTAAACCCTATACCTTAAACCCTAAACCCTAAACCCTAAACCCTAAGCCCTAAACCCTAAGCCCTAAACCTTAAACCCTAAACCCTAAACCCCCCCTCTCTAATTTCTCTATCTAAAAATAATGCTCAAAATTATGCCCATAACAGCTATATTCACACCTGATACACGCACTGCCTGAATGGCGCGTGAGCCGCCGGTGGAGATCTCCCGGCCACCGGATGAAGATCAACTGGAGCGCCATGGCAAAAGCAACAAAACCCATCTAGCCACACCCCATAATTCATCCTACAGCTCCTCGAATTCGCAAAATACTAAAGCGATCAACACTGCGATTTCGAAGAGGGAGCTGGACGGAATTCGTAAAATCATTTCCACAGAGGTTCATGTTTCGATTCATGGAAAATCGATTACTGTAATGAAATCTCCTAATCACGATCTATATTCGACCAAAAACCCAACTGATTTTACCGTCCCAATCGAGAGATCTCGCGGGGCGAATTTGGAGAGAAACGCAAATAAATCACCAGAAATGCGCACTCAAATTCGACGCTCTTCGAGTCAAGTTCTTGCAGATTCAACTACTGGGGATTACTCCCCACAACTGGAGGTTCATCTCACTGAAATTTTGAGTGAAATGGACGGTGGAATCATCGGCGAGGAAGATTCCGGTTAAGCTAGAGGTCAAATCGCCGGAGTTCATGGAACTTCAGATAGAGGAATTAATTCTCCTCCCATGGACATCAATCTTTCAGACATACCCAATAATGTCAATGGAGGACACATCAGAAACACCAATCCAAGGCAATCAATGGATACTCCTACTGATGATCCAATGACATTGAACAGAAGGAAATTTCAGGCCACTCAGCATATTGAAGAGGAAATTGCTGCAATGGAAACACATAATCCTAGCAAACAACAGGACACAAATCAATCTAATGAGGCCCAATCTTCCAATTTTTCCTTTGGTATTGTAGGTAATTCCAGAAACTTAACATCACCTCTTTCATCTGATGCAATGCAGGTCACAGCAATACCAGACAAAGGAGTTGACGAACCTGATAAGGATCAACAAAAAAAGGCTCAAGAACCAGGTCAAGGGCATCAAGAGCAAATCACAGAACCACAGGACATACCAGATCAGCACAAGATAACAGAAAGGAACAAAGATAATTAGCAACAAAGGAATGGGCAACTACAAAATGAAACTAATGTACAGAGCAGTAGGCAGGGTGAATTCTCAAAACAGGTCGATAACCAAACTCATGGAGGAAAGGAGAGTCAAAAAGATCAAAGTAAGGCCATTACCCAGCATGAATCGACTGATGCATCTCAGAATAGCAAGGAAAAGGCCAATATGCAATACCAACAAAACATTCCTAGAATCTCCAACAATTACGCCAGGTATGATCCTAATATCCAAAAAAATAAGAATGTTGCTAGTCAGGATAACTATACTTATAATCAAGGTGATGAGGGACAACTAAACAATCAGCACCATCCTCAAGCTCCCAATAAGAATAAACAGGACAACACCTCGGAACCTGCCCCTTTTACTATAATTCAATCATTTGCTGCTAAGCTTAGATATAATCAATATAAGGCTGAAACCCCTATTGAATTGAATAATCCTATTCATACCAATAGACAAGGACTACCGGCTGTGTTATTAGAAGAAGATGATTATAATATCAAGTTGGCGGAAAGCTGTAAATACACTCTAGTGGGTAAATTTACCAATACCATGCCTAAAATGGAGGTGATTAGGAAAAGTTTCATACTTCAGACTCAGTTATCTGGGGGAGTTAAAATAGCTCATTATAATTCTCGACATGTTTTTATTGATTTGGATAATGAGTTTGATTATGTTACGGTTTGGACTAAGCAAAGAATGAGCATAGATGGCCAACTAATGAGAATACAAACCTAGACCCCTGAATTTACCCCAGAGGAAGAAACACCTATAGTTCCTATATGGGTAGCACTGCTTGAACTCCCATGGTACTGCTACAACAAAGTCCTCTTGACGACTATGTTGAGCTCTATTGGTAAAGCACTATACCTTGATTCTCCCACTGCTCAAAAGACTAGAGGCAGCATGGCCAGAGTGAAGATTCAAATCGATCTCACCAAGCCACGACCACCCCATGTTTGGGTGGGATTCAAGAACTCAGACCCCAATAAAGGAAGGTGGCAAAAGGTGCAATATGAAGGGATCCCAGACTACTGCATGTACTGTAAACATCAAGGGCATATAGATAATGTGTGTACTATCAAAAGAAGAGATGAGGACTTCAAAAAGAGGAGAGAAAAGGAAGCTGAAAAACAAAACAAACCTAAGGGTGATCTAGAGAAAGGAGGTACTAAGGTTATACAGACACAAGACAAGGACAAAACAAAGACAAACACTAAGACACAAGATCAACAATTGATAGTGACTCAACATGCAAGCCAGCAACAGACAACTGTTACTAGAGTGCAGACACACCAAGAGCTGGAACAAGTAGACCAAGCAGAGCACTGGCAGATTCAGAAGAGGAAACAACACAAAAATCAGGATCAGGCTCACCCCAAGACTGCATGGAGACCTGTCTCACCTCCACTTAAAAATACCAAGGATATTATGCAAAAGGCATCAGCAGTACCAGGTATAACTCCTACTATCTCTACTCATAATAACTACATTAATTTAGAAATGCAGGAGCAGCAAAGTATGGCAATAGTGCAGAATGCAACTAGAACAAAATTTCAGACCAAGAGATGCAAGCAATACAAGGGTCAGATAAAGACTCACCCTCTTTCAACCCCAACAACAAAGCAAGTATGCACAAGGAACATAATACAAACAGTAAAAACACAGGTATGGACCTGTTATCCTTACAACCCAACACATCACTATAAGTTCTGTGAAAACTGTTATGTATGCTGATGAAGCTGAATGAGGGATGGATGGGGGATGTAAGGAGAAACCTATGAACTTGCAGGAAGGGGTATCCAAAAGGGGGGATTTGACTCATGTTCTGCATGAGGTTGATCACACTGACCCTAGGTTGGACTATAGAACCCCTGCTACCACTATTGCAAGACACAACAAGAAGAGTAATCAGAAATAGCACAACCCAAAGAAAGGAGATGATACTGGTCAGCTGCAGGAAGAACCAGTGATACAAAATATAGAGAACTTGGAACCTCCGCAAGATGATGATACTGGTCACCTTCAAGCAAAACAAGGGTCACAGGTTGACAGGGATAATGGTCAGAAATTGCAGAGTTCAAGAGGTAATGATGGTCAGCACACTCCTGATACCGAACAGAATGATGAGGGGAATCAGACTAGTCTCGAGAATCAGCACCAGCAACACAACAAGAACTCTCCAGGGAAAGTATCCAATAATAAATCTAGAGGTAAATTGAGCAAGAAAAAAAGAGAATCTATCAAGAGAAAACAACAGAAGGAGGTTGAAAATCAAAGAAAAAATAGACAGAAATCAGACTATGATGTGGTAAATTCAGAGGATGAATTTGATGAAGACACTCAATCTCGCAATGAAACTGATGATGATGAGGAAGGGGATGAAACCAGTGCTCATTTGATCAAGGCTTTTGGGTCTACATTTCGAAGTGAATTCCAAGCAGAGATTCAAGAAGTGGCAGATCAACAAGGCCTATCTCCAAGGGGTAGAAAACAAGTCAGACAGCTCATTAAATCAGCATCTATCAGTACATCTGCTAACTCTAGCAGGCCTAACACTAGGTCCAAGAGCAAAGGTTTTTAATGATTAGTACAATATGTTGGAATGCTAGGAGCATCAACACCCAAGGTTCTTTGGAAAGACTCCAAAATCTCAAGAAAATGCATAATCTTTCTATGATAGCTATTCTTGAACCTTTTGCAAACAACTCTCAAATCAATCAATACAAACTCTTGTTATCTATGGACAATGCTACTTGTAATCACAATGGCAAAATTTGGCTTTTTTGGAGCAATGACATTGAAGGTGAAGTATTGGAAATACATGATCAACACATCACTTGTTCTATGAAGCATGTAGAGCATAAAGAAAAGTTTGTGGTTTCTTGCATTTATGCCAAATTCAGAGAGCAGCTGAGAAGACCTCTTTGGGACAGATTGTTCCACTTTTCTAACATGGATATCCCTTGGTGTACCATAGGGGATTTTAATGTTATTACATCTACTGAGGAAAAGTATGGAGCTATACCTTACAACATGAACAAAAGTCTTGATTTCATTAGCATTATTGAGGCAAGTGGACTAATTGATATTGGGTATAGTGGTCAGCATTATACCTGGTGTAATCAGAGGGCAGCAGAGGCCAGAGTGTGGAAAAGGCTGGACAGAGCTATGGTCAATGATAAGTGGCTGGAGCTCATGCCCCAAACTACCATTACTCACCTCCCTTCTGTTGGTTCTGA